>JBBIGB010066304.1:0-10539 GCA_037577075.1 Alestopetersius hilgendorfi
GTGTGTGTGTGTGTGTGTGTGTGTGTGTGTGTGTGTGTGTGTGTGTGTGTGTGTGTGTGTGTGTGTGTGTGTAAAATATTGTAACACTTTTAATTAGCCAATTAAATGTATTATAGATTGGTGTGGTATTTTAAAGTGGTCTCTGGACAGAGTCTAGATGGTCTTATCAATATAGACCAGAACAAGTATCACATCCCACTGTGCACCTTGTAACTGACCTGTCAGCAGCATGAGCGAGCGGTTGGTCCCCAGTCCAGTCAGACGGAGCTGGGTGAAACTCAGAGAGAAGTGGAAAGTCATTTGAAAGACCTTCTCTTTAGTATCCCATTTGAACACATCCACACAGTCACATGGACGGTGTGGGATGGATCCTGGGCGTCTCAGGTGCTCTAGGTGGTTGCCTTTGACATCATAGCTTACTAGGACATAAATATACTGACGAAACCAGAGGTCACTGCGGGGGTCCACGGCAAACTAGGGCACAGAGAAATCACAATACGCTCAGAGAAGAAGAACAAAGAAGAACCTTCATTAACAAAGAAAGGTCCTTGGATAAATGTATTGGTATAAAGCCTCTCTTTAAAAAGGTTCTTCATGCTCATTTCCTCGCATCTCATTAACATAAAAGTTCCACTGAAAGGCTGTTTAGAGAGCCAAGGAGGGTTAATAGATTGTGTTGCTTTGAAGAATGCATTTTGATACCTTTATTTCTGAGAATTTGTTTTATTTTGTCATTTGACAAAATTTGAGAGTTTTATGTTGGTTTATGTATGGAGGTATAAAAGTGTACATTTAGCATAGAGCACTTACATCTTTGGCATTGTAGCAAAGTACTGAATAGCGAAAGGGCCTGCTCCATATTTCATTCCCCTGGGGGGTATGCAGAATGAAGATGGTACCATTGTAGTCCCAGAGTAGAGTGTGGTCTAGAATGGGCACCACCCTTCGGAGGCCCAGTGCCATCGAAATATTCAGTGAACGGGTCACTATCAGCTGTTGACGCATGCTAAGCTGCTGCAGGACAAAGTCTTGGCTCACTGCATAAAAAGAGATATGGCAATTTAGCACAGAGTCTTATTGCAGTTGATGAGTTTTGCCACCAGTAAAGCCCCTCTCCTCCCTTTGGGACTCACTCTTCAGGATGGCCAGCCTCTTCCAGTTAGTTTCCTCATTGATGTTAGGAAGAGGACCAATCCAATTCTGAAAGAACAGGTTTCTCCACACCAGCTGGCTAAGGCTCAGCTCATGAAAATAGCGGCAGGTGGATCCAAAGGACAACACATCTGAGACTGACAGCCTGGACAGAATGAGCTCAACCTGGAGAAAAGAATGTTGATTTATGTTTAATAAATGTTCGTATTTAATGAATTAAATGTACACACTGTATTAAGCTCATTGATCCAGTGCAAAAAGAGGCAAATGGTGAACACTGAAAATGTCTCGGACATGAAAGTATACATTTTATGACCCATTCTTTTAAATCCTAACCAAGTGTGTAATTTGTTAACTCAAGACAAAAGTTATAGTTTTATAGACATTTATAAGGGTGTCTTACCACTTCAGGTGGCAACGACAGGATCGAAACTTCAAGTTTTTCCTTTCGCAGACGCATGGTCGAAGTTCTCCTCTTTTTATGCTATTATTTGGTGAGAAAAAATATCACTCATTTTCTATTACTATAAGCTTTCATTTAGGATTTTTCTGGTTTAGTGTCTTTTACTTACAATAGGTGGTGCTGTAGACCTATCGCTGTTCTGTAGTTCCGCATACAAAAGTTTTTTCTTTCTTCTATTCGTTTTTGAATTGTTTTGGGTCTTCATTTTCCAGAGGGACTAAATCATGCGCTGCCTCTCTCTCTCCTGGCTGCTCCTGCATCTGTCACCCCAGAGTTCTGAGGTGCTATTATGACTCCAGAGATGGAACTTCAGCATCATGATCTCATGGAATTTCTCTGGTTTCTTCAGTGATGGACGAAGTTCATGCTATATGTCGACGACTCTGACTCTTATCGTGGTGCCATCATGTCTGATTTTAATAATGAAATTTCAAGCATAGACTTTCCTTCCATAATTTAACCCATGTTTTGCAAACAGATGACATATGAATAAAATGATTAATAACCAGGGATTTACTTAAGTTGTACGCAAGCCCGAATAGACTTTAGTCTTCACAGCGCAAATGCGTGCCTAGTTTGTGACTTTATACTGCGCGCATAAGCTCCCTGGAATCACGCCGAGACATCGACCCAGGCACGAACACACCGCACCCGGGAGCCCGACGTGCACACCGCCCAGCCCCTGGAACCACGCGAGACACAGACCTGTGCACACCCATACGCCAACACCACTCCCTACGCACGCACCCACCACTACCAAAAAATGTAACTTTGGTGCGTACCAGATAATGTAGGCACTCATAGGAGTAATAGAGCAAAACAATTATGTCAACCCCTGTTAATACATGTTCACTCTTTGGAAAGATTTGGGAAAAACAGGACAAAATGCTGAGGTGAAATGCTGAACCACGTCCACCATACCCTCTTAGATTCTGATAACTGAATTGTTATTTGTGGTATTTGCATTAAAACAGGGTTTTAAGCTCAGCAAAATGTTAGTATTGAGAAACACTTTTCTTGCATTCATACACTGGAAACTGTTGTTTAAACTCTGTTGGTTAGTAATACATTTACTCAAATATAGTTAAAAATACAAAGCAAATGTGCTTTTAGGCCAGTCTGATAAAATACAATACTGGAATTAGTGTAGAAATACATTGAACGGAAACAAACGTAAAAAAAAAAAACCCCATTTATAGTGCGCAATATATGGTGAAACTACCATGCAGCACTGTTAATTGTGCTGCTGGTACACAGTGTCAAAGGAGAATAATGCCTTGTGCTTCATTCAGGCCCTCTCATTCTGTAGATTGGGTTTAATTTAACTAAGTGCAACACTCTGCCTTTTACCTCACTGTTGCTTATGGATTATACTCTCTTACAGAAAACACTGGTTGTGGACAGTTACAGTAACAGTTATGGGATTTGGCAGACACTCTTATCCAGAACGACATACATCAGTGCTTCAGAAGTCCACATATTGAACATTTACATTTACGACATTTAACAGACTGTTTTCATACCTGCAAGACTCAAATCAACATCAGCTTTTAACCAAGTGACTACAAGCTATGTTGCACATGTTAGCAGACTCTGTGAAAAGAGAAGAAAAAGAAAATGTTAGTACAAATTTAGAAAGAACATGGACATGTGTGTTCATATAGAGAGAAAAATGTGCAAGCAATAAGTGTGAGGACTAGTTAGTCCCCTAAGTGCTCCTTGAAGAGGTGGATCTTCAGATGATGCTTGAAGACAGAAAGGGACTCTCGGATCTGATTGTCAGAGGGAGTTTGTCCCACCACTGGGGCTACAGGACTGTATCCACCCTGCTCCTCTCTCAGTACACAAAGCAAGCAAGTTCATTCAGTGCCATTTCTCCACATGAATATTCATAACTGACCTACATAACTAACTGCTGATGTAATGTCAACAAAAGTGGCAAAAAGCTAATTGAATGAGTGTCGGCTCCTCATTAAGGACTTCATGCACTGGCAGATTGCTGCACATTCATTCATTTTCATTCCCTTTCCCTTTTTCCTCTTCCTTGAAAACTGCACCATGCTTATTTTGAGTGGTGACTAAGATGACAGCCCATTTTCTCATGCTCTTTTCCTCCCTCTTTCTCTTCCTCTGTGCTGCCTCGATCCCTCTGTTCCTGTTTTCATTTTCCCTGAGGAGTAATGGATATGCTGATGATTTACTGGCCCGCTTTTTTTTTTTGTCCTGGCCCAACATAAAATCACACAACAAATAGAGAGCTTCTGATTACACATACTTTAGCATGAGCTAACTGTGCAGGCCATTAGAACTCTGCGCACACTGTGATCTGTGTACGCCTCACGCAGTACAAATTAAAACGGACAGACTGCGCTTTAACCTCATAATCATTGTTTCAGTTTAAATTCATTGTGTCTGTGCACAAAGCCAGAACAGTCAGAGCTGTGTCACTGCACATTTACTGGATTGACCTGTAGTTAAAAACAACACATTAAAAGAAGAACAAATGGATGATCTATTATTCATTCATTCACCCCCTCAAAACAGACACAGAGAACACAATGATTGTGGGCAAAAGGATAGATAAAAAGCTTTTCCGCCACTCATTAAGAGATCAGTATAAATGTTGGTAAAGCACTGGTTCATGCATAGTTTAGCAGGAAAAAACACTAAGAGGTTTAGGCGCTCAGCTGACGAAACCAAGAGACTATGCACTCAGCAAAAATAATGAGTTTGTGGAAACAAAACATTCATGTGAGCACACACAAACAGACACACAGGGAAATACATTGAGACTCAGAGTTTTATCATAAGCTCGTGTGGCAAGCTAGTAATTCTGCACAATCCTGCCAGCAATATATTTGTGTATGGGTGCGTGTGACAGAGATGGGCGGAGGACCCACGCTGCTGAGTGAGAAAAGGAACAGATGGACAAATGAAGCTTTTATGGGAAGCAGTGCTAGTTAATGGCTGTGAAGGGGCATTTAAAACAGCATCATAGCAGTCTAAGCTTATAGTAGATGCACATTTGACTGAATTTTAGGCTTCACATTTCTTGACCAATTATTTCTATTCCACTATTCTACTATTTCATCTCTCAGCCTCTTTGTGCCATCAGTGTCTATGTGTTATTATATGGTGAATGACCACTGAATTTAATTCATTTATTCATTTATTTTCTGTACCACTTAATCCTTACTAGTGTCGTGGATACCCAGAGCCTATCCCGGGGCCAACAGGGTGAGTCTGGGACTCTGGGCGGGGTGCCAGCCTACCGCAGAATATTTAATGGTATAAAACACAAATTAGTCTCAGTTTAGTATGCATGATAATTCTGTTTTGTGTGCTTTGTATGCTTGCTTGGATGCTTTTGTGTTTGATTATGTCCTGCATTTTGTTTGAAGGCTGCCCTGGGGTTAAGGTTTTGCCTGTGTGAGATGTATTGTACGTATTCTTGAATATCTCTCTCTCCAGGGACCATAACACATTTACATTAAGACCTTGACAGTTTATTCATTTTTCTACAGTTTTTTCACCCAGTTATCTGTATATACCCCAGTGCTTTTGTCGATTTCTCCATCTAATGTCCATAAACAGATACAGCCATAGTAACAGTGTGTCAAAACAGCACTATCATTAAAACTCATTTATCAGTATAGTATTCACAACACATATACTATATGGACAAAATTATTGAACTGAGGTGCCCCCTTACTTCCAGTTAGGGGCACCCTTACTGCTTTAGCATAAGACATTTTGTCCAACACCATGCTTCCAACTTTTTGGACACAGTTTAGGGTGGGCATGACTCTGCCCCAGTGCACAAATCCAGGTCCATAAAGACATGGTTGGATGAGTTCTGTGTGGAAGAACTTGACTGGCCAATACGAAGCCCTGACCTCGACCCCATCCAACACCTTAGGGATGAACTGGAACGGAGATTGCAAGCCAGGCCTTCCCATACTACATTTACTTTATTTAGCAGACGCTGTTTTCTGGAGCAACATACATCAGTGCTTGAGTACTTTAAGTACGACCTACATCAGTGCCTGACCTCATAAATGCTCTACAGAATGAATGGGCTCAAATTTCCCTAGAATCACTCCAAAGTCTTGTAGAAAGCCTTCCAAGAAGAGTGAAACGTTATGTTTGTCCAAATAGTGTATATACATAAAACGTGTATTATAATTATTGTTAGCGGTGGTGGTAGTACTAATAGTAGTAAAAGTAGTAGCAGTAGAAGTAGCAGTAATAGTGAAAGGAGTAGTAGTAGTAGTAGTAGCATCTTTATTGGGACCCAGCAATAGTCTTCGTTTCGGGCCTGTCAATCTAGCCTCTACACGACTTTTAACCACGCCTCCTGCTCCGTTTGGCCCCGCCCCACCGCGCCCCCGGCCACCCCCTCTCTGCTGCAGCGCCGGATTGACAGTTAACTCCGGGCGGACGGCTCTCCTCTGCTAAGTTTATCAGATCCTACACGCTGGATTTAACACAGATTCACTGGATTTAAGGCGTCGCATCGAAGGTTTCCGCCTCTAATGAAGTAGTGCGAGTAGAGATGAAAGTTTAGGAGCGGCCTTTTATCTGTAATACCCAAAAAAGAAAAGTAGAGCCGGGGGAGTACTGGTGGTTCATGGCTGCTGGGGATGGGTCCCAGCTGCCGGCGACTATAGCGGCCAGCAGGAGCGTGGAGAAATCCCTGGAGGAGGCGGCGGCTAGCGGAGCCCTGGTCCTGTCCAACCGCAAACTGAAGGAGTTCCCCCGGACAGCCAAGAACTATGATTTATCCGACATTACACACGCAGGTAGGTACAGCTCTCCGTGTGAGGACTCAGTGTTACAGAGACACAACTCACTTCCTTTGTTTGCTTTTTTTCCCACCTGCCCTCTATAAAGCAGAACCAACCTTTCCAAAGCAAGACAAAACAGTTTTGCCTTCTTATCTAATCTGCCGGACAGACCATGTATCCACAACGTTAGCCATTTCACCCTCTCATGAAGCTGGAGTCGCTAGGTTTCTCCGTTTTTCCACCTTAAATGGTTGATTTCTTGTCCTGTCGTTTTAAGGTGGAACGGAAAGTCACTTTTAGATTCGCCTCTCACTCAGAAACTAACTTTTTAAACGTTGTACTCTTTTTACGTTGTGTGAAATTGCGTAGGTCTGCTCTGTGGTCTTTTCTGTCTGTTTTTACTTCACTTAGTACCTTCAAAAACATCAGCCTTCACTTCCCTTCCTGTTGTTGTGAAGTGGTGGAGATCAAGAAGCTCTAGTCCTGCCGTATGATGAGCATGGCAACCTAATCAGAGATGTCAGATATCTAGATAGTAAGTGCTGGACTTGCTCACAAGTATTCTTGACAACAGAGTCTCGTTTATAGAGATGTTTGAGATGCACTTTTGTGATGCTCTCAACACCCAGCCATCTGCTCATCATGGTGTGGGCCTGAATTCAAAGAGGAAGTGCTTACAATGTGCCTCTAGTTTTGTTACTTGAGCTTCTCTTACTAAAAGCTAGAAAATTTGCTCTGTATTTGTACCACGTTTCTATAGTACATCCTTCTTGATGGACCCTGTGAATCTTTTACGCTAGATCTGAGTTATAACATCTATCTGTCCTTTGCCATTATCTCATATCGTGGAACTTTCATTTTTTCCTGTGCCTCCTCTTAAGGCACGATCTTGCAGCAGCTCTAAATAATGCAGGTGATGTGAAAGCCTCTCACACACACAGCACAAATATATTGGGCTACACTATGACTAGGCATCCCTCGGAATATGTGAATAAGTCTCATCTTACAAATAAAAGCCTGTTTTTGTCCAGACAGTGAGTCGATGGACAGTCAGTGTCTGATGGGCAAGATTCCACATGCCAGGTGCCGTCTCAGATGGAGCTGTTGTAAATGTTAAACTGTGCGTAATCTTTTGGAGCATCTCTGGCAGCCGCCTAAACATTGCTACACAGATTACCATGTTGCCGTGGCAACGCTGCCTACCATGTGAAAGTCCCCTTCTGACACTTTTGGATCAGACCATCATTCTAAATGATGGATCAGCTCAATAGTGGTAATTTGGTTAGTAGTTCATCTTCGCAGCCTACACTGTGAGATAATGATCAGTATGATGTGAACTTGATGCTTTGGGCTGGAGCTAAATGCCAGTTTCTTCTGAACATTATGTAGGTTATAGGTTGTGCAGCACCAGTGTTAAAGGGCCTATGTCCTCTAAATCTGTATTTTTCTCAGTTGGAATAAAAACTGGACATACCATTATCAAAATGTATTGTCCATAGAGCACATTTATGGACACTAAACTGGAATAACACTCATGTTGAATTCAGTGGTTTTTGTAGGTCTCTGGCAGCCATTCAGACAAGAAATCAGTTACATATATCAGTTTTAAAGGCATAGTAACAAAAGCGTAGTATGATTCTGTGACATAAACACAGAATTAAAAAAATAGTTGGATAAAACGATCATCTTTATAGGGTACAAATATTAAATGAATGACATGGCCTCTATCAAGGTCTAGGTTTGTGAGAAAGCTAATATTGCTTATAGTTAAAGTGAACAACGCTCAGTTAACATTATGCAAATGGAGCATTAAACTAATGGATGAGCACCAGCCTCCAGTCATTTTCGCTGCGTTAGCATGTTTGATCGGGTTGTTCCTTGTAGCTTTCTAAATTCCCTCATGCCACTGCCTCCACCTAGCCCAGGCCATTCAGCTTTCTTTTTTTTACTAGAAGCTAAGACCTGCTCTAAAGTACCCAGTAAAACAGGTTAAAGTGTCAGTTTAGCCACTGTGCATTATGGTTATGCTAATTAACACAGTGACAAATGATAGCCTTGTGAATGTGGACTGAAGCCTGCATCCACGTGTCTCGCAGCATATGGGTGCAGAGAGAATGGAGCCCACTCTTTGTTCTTCCTGAACTCCCATCACGCATGCACACTGACACTTACACGTGCACACACTTGTACACACACTCCCCCCTCTCTCTCTCCCCTCTGAAGATTGCAATGTGGACTAACTTCCCCCCCCAGGAAGGTCAGAGGTTCAGGTGTGTGTGTATATGTGCGCGTGTGTGTGTGTGTGCCGTTTGCGTGTGCTCGGGAACAAAGCATGGTTTCATAAGACTGAACCCCTAAGCACGCCTCCCGGTCCAAGCTCAAAACCTGGCTGTTACTGGACATTAATAAAAACACCACTGTGTTGACTTCTGCATGGGGCAGCAATAAAGCCCAGGCTGTTTGTTAGAGCACCTGGCTATGCCTAGCTATGAGACTGGAGGGGAGAATAAAATGAACTGGGAAAGGATATAAAATTGGATATAAAACTGCATTCATCTTGGTGACATAGTAATGTTTTAAGGAATCTTCCAGAATTTTCAACCTGATCTTTCAGCCCATGTGTGTCGTACAGCTGATTACTGCAGACTAATTGCTCTGTGCATAGTAAAAAAAAACACAAAAGTTGAATCAAAGCAGACTTATAATAGAAGTCAATGGGAAGTTGCTTCACGTACAGCACCTGCCAACTGGCCTCTTTGATGAGTGTTTTTGTCGTTGACGGATTTTCAGTTCCTTTCTAAGTACAGGGATGTGGGTTGAAATTATTGCTCATGGTGATTGTCTGTTTGCTGCTAGTCCAGCAGAAGGAGATTAGAAAAATAGAAACAGATTGGCAAGTGCCTGAACTGCTAAAAGATAGAAGAACTGAGAATTAGACCAGTGTGACCAGCACTGGGGGATGAATGGATGAAGACAGAATGTACATACTGGAAAACTGTGTGTGGAGCAAGGGGGGGGGTTTCAATAAATGTTTGTGTCCGTCTGGCTCCCATACACTTGTGACCATGCCTGGGGCATGAGCATACAGCCCACAACAGTGTCCCTTATTCAGGGGAAGCATTTGATAACAAGTGAGAGAGAATGTGAAAGAGTAAGAGAGAGAGAGAGTAAGACACACACACACACACACTCCATACCACAACTAAGCTCAGCAGCAGCTGATGGAGAGAGAGGAGAGGAGGGGAGGGGAGGAGAGGAGAAGGAGAGAGGGGTCGGTAGGGAGAGAGAGAGAGAGAGAGAGAGAGAGAGGGGGGTTTAATGAAATGGACTCATGGGTTGCTACCATTGTTGTGTTCTCTCTACATCCCCCCCGGACTGGAGTCCATTCCACACAACCCCCTCCTGCATTGTCTGAATGCTGCTTTTAATCTATCCCTTTCTCTTTTTTCCTCCATTACTCCGTGTTTACTGCACTCGTTGTTTTAAGTTTCAGTGTCTCTCTTTTGTCCTATTGTTCTATGGGCAGACAAATCAATAAAACAGCACTGATGGTTTAGAATTTGTGACTACACGCCAGTCTGCTAACTCTCCCTAATTTTGATGAGTAGAAACAAAAATTATTCTTAAATGAGATGATTCTAACGTATAGAATTGTCACATTTGAGGAGGGGGGTGCCTATTGTTAGTGCCCAAAATTTTAATATGGCCACAAGCAGCCTAATGTGCACCATTCTAGTTAATACTGCAGTAAAAGTTGGCTCAAAGTGCTCTTTTCTCCTTTTTTATTGCCTTTTAACATTCAAAGTAAGTGCTAGTGTGTGTGTCTGTGTGTGTGTGCGCGTGCGCGCATCAGAGAAGAGACCTAAAGCACTAAATTCATGTAGTGTTAATGAGAGGAATAAAGTTGTCAGTAAGGTGGAGCCTATTTTTTCTGTTAAAGATTGAAGCTCATATCTATTACAGCTGTAATGGAAACAGCAAGTTTCCCTGTAAATCTGTTTGCTGCACATTTTCAGGACTTTTGAATCACGGTTTCAGACATACTGTCTACAGATGTACCGTGATGCTCATAAATGACTGTAGCTGATTATTCCGATTGGCCAAACTCACCCCAGAATGTTTAGTGAAACTGAATCA
>JBBIGB010066498.1:0-17064 GCA_037577075.1 Alestopetersius hilgendorfi
CGTGGATCAAGCGTCGCTACCAAACGCCACATAAACGCCTATAGCGTTCAGAGCGCGTTCATTTCAAACGTCCGTGTGAACGAGGCCTTACAGGTTTGAAGATCAGACATGGACTAAACACTGATGTCGCTCTGGATAAGAAGGTCTGCTAAATACTAACAGTAGTATGTGTAGTAAGGAATAAGCGGCAACAGAAAACGAATAAACGAATGAACTGATTGTCTTAATTCTCTTTATCCCAATTTCTGGACAGTCTTCCTGTTTTCCCACTTAAACAGAAATGAGAATGCTTGTACTTTTCACCAGTGAAGACTGGTCATTCCATAATATTTACAAGAGGCATGTACTACGAAGTGTGATTTCTGGCTTATCACACTAAGTTCGAGAGTAATTTGGTCACGTGAGTCATAACTTCATGACTAACCCGTACAACGAAAGTTGAACAGGTTTATCACGACGTATGTTGCTGTGTTCACTCGCACTTAAGTGTGAACCCGCCCCCCGCAAGCCCCGCCCCCTGTCTGGAAGATCCGTGGGACCTCTGTACCTGAATTGTGATTGGCTCCCACCGCAGGCTGAGATTTTTTGAGAATCTTTACTGCAGTTTTTATTCAATTGTTTGGGGCCGGGGTTTGTGTATGAGCATCTCGGCATCTCGGCCGTGCTGCTAGCGTCGCCCGCTGATGAGAAATACAGACTGACGACTCTTCCAGAACACACAGATTGCCAGTCCACTCCTGCTTATAGGGTTCTTCCAAGTTGATGATCTTTAGCTCTGTGATCTGATTTGGGTCCCAAATGCAACTCTCCTCCAGTCCACTTTCCACCATGCCGCACTCGGGTGGCAGCCAGGCTGAGTCGTAGCCTTTCTCATGCCAGCTCTTCTTGTGGGGATGGCCCTGACTGTTGATCTCTGAAACCCTGCCCACTCTCACACTCAGCTGGAGAACAGCTCGTTTCTGGTCTGCTGCGAGATGTCTTCGTTTAGCTTGGTTTAGGATCACGTAAACACCGCGGCCTAACATGCCGTCAATGGAAGGAATGAGACCGTTGTGCATGATCCTCCGTGCATTCTCCAGCGTGGTGCCGTGGTACATGATATACTCACAAGATGATTGGTCCATCCTGACCTGAAAACAGACATGTCATATTATTTAAATGTTTTAGTTGTTCATACAGTAAGGTGTTTATAAATATACCCCAGTTGCTGTTTTACCTAACATGTTCTAGCATATCATTAGAGCTTTTCAAAGACGTCCTTGCCCATTAAAGTCAATAGAAAGAAATGTTATTCATCACAATTTCAGAGCCATTTTATTATTTTTTAAATACTATGTTCTATTACCTGTTCACTATTGTCATGTATTTATTAGTGGTGGGCCGTTATCGGCGTTAATGTGCTGCGTTAACGTAAGACTCTTATCGGGCGATAAAGAATCTATTCACAAAGTTGGGTTGGCAGCTGGGTCAAATGAAATGCAGATATGGCTTCTGAGGTGAGAATGAAGGGTCCGGTCTTCGGCTTGGTGAAGCCCTGGATGAATCGCCGATAGAAATTGGCAAATCCCAGAAAACATTGCAGCTGCTTCAGTGACCTAGGTATGGGCCCCAAACGCACACCCCCCAGCTTCTGAGGATCCATGGCCACACCCTGGGAGGAGACGGCAAAGCTGAGGAATGTGGTGGTGTGCTGGTGAAAAGGACATTTCTCCAACTTGCAAAACAACTGGTGGGCCAGCAGCCTCTTCAGTACTGCCATGACATGCTGGGTGTGCTCCTCCATGGTTTTGGAATAGATGAGAATGTCGTCCAGGTACACGAAACACCAGTGTCCCAGCATGTCGTGCAGTGTGTAATTTAAGGCAGAGGGGCTATTACAGAGTCCATGAAGGCCATTTTCCACTTGTTTCCCTCCCTGATGCGGACAAGATTGTAGGCACTCCAGAGGTCAAGTTTGGTGAAGACCTTAGCACCAGAGAGAGAGTCCAGGGCTGTGTTGGTAAGAGGGAGTAGATGACAGTTCTTGATGGTGATGTTATTGAGCCCCCGATAGTCGACACATGGGCAAAGACCCCCATCTTTCTTCTTGACAAAAAAAAAACCCATGACAGTCAAAGCGTGCCATGGTGAAGACCTTCAGCGACGTACTCCTCCATGGCGCATTGTACCCCCATGGTGAGAGAGTAAAGACAGTCGCGGGGTGGGACCTGATCCTGGCAGGAGATCGATGGGCAAGTTGCAAGGGCGGTGAGGTGGCAACTGAATGGCCCGTCGCTTACTGAAGACTATTGCCAGGTCTTGATACGGGACGGTAACGGTCTCCAGGTCGACGTTAGGGGCCTCGGACTCTCCAGAACATGTCTCAGCCTTAGCTGGGAGACAGAGCTCCTGACAGGTCTGGACCCATTGAAGAATCCTGTGCTGAGTCCAGGAGATGGGATAACAGTAGGTGAAGGTTAAGGAGGTTGGACATAACCGGAAGCCTCCTTGACGGAGCATCGGTCAGCAGGACGGTTTTGAAGTGCCTGTTGCTGTGATGAATCAATTCGTAGAAATGGTCTAAAATTGTTTGGGGGGAATCTTCCATCAAACTCACATTCATACCTCCTCCTACAAAGTCACCTATGAGGTTTTATCTAGATTGAATTTTTTTTCTGTTTTACAAACAAAATAATAAAGAGTGTGGACCCATAAAGCTAAAAATGTTTCTGAGAACAACAGCTTTCATTCAAATACTGCTCAAACATAACATTTAAAACTCAGGCTGAGCCACCTAATGGGCTTAATTCTTTATTGTACTGTCTACTATTCATACACATTGGATGACGAAGACCTTTGTACACACCAGTGGTGTAAAGTATTTGAGTAAATGGACTTTGTTACTGTACTTAAGTATTTTTTTGGCTACTTTGTACTTGTACTGAGTATCAAAAATATAAGCAACTTTTACTCTCTACTCAACTACATTTTTGATTGAATATATGTACTCTTTACTCCACTACATCTGAACGGACACTTACCGTTACTCATTACATCGTGATTGTGCGCGACAAGTCGGCATCTTTATCTGCCATAGCTAATTTCTTGGGCGGAAGAGGCTATATTGCCATCTGCAGGGTGCTGAAGGTACTGGATGCTATTTACCTATATGTGCTATTTTGAAATATTGAGGTGTTCAATTTCATTTCTATATTTTTCACATTTCTTGGTGTTCTTTGAGCCTACATTCAGTACAAGTAAAATACATAAGTTCTTTTAAATCGGATACTTTCAGTCTTTTACTCATCTTATTGGAATTTGTGACTTGTAATGGAGTCATTTTTACAGTAAGGTATCTGTACTTTTACTCAAGAATGGTTTTCAGGTACTCTTTACACCTCTGGTACACACTGTGTTGGACTTCCCAGAAACATTTACCTGTCAGGAAGAAGTGGGTGACTCAATTTCACATGGACTCTGTCCCACCATTTTGTAATGGACTCTGGCATCTGTGATCTGGGATACCTGCTGTTCAGCACTGGATATGTCTTTCCATTTAATCCCCAAATTGGACACCCTCTCTCTGGAATTAACCCTCAGTGTATCAGTAAACTCTCATTTCACTAAATATAAATGCTGCATGCTTGCCATTTGCTGCTCTTTCTCTTGGCGCGTTGCTGCTCGGCCTTTCTCCAGTTTTTAAACCCCAGTAGTAACTTTGAATATATAAGACACAAACATCAAAGAAAGCTCAGCATGACATCTGACACCTCAAGCACCAACATACACTCGGGGAATGTTTCCATATAAGGAAACCATGCTGCTTCTGGCAACCATGCTGCTAGTGATGTAAGGGTTAAGAAATAACTGTACAAATGTAGAATGATGGAAGTTGAGAGGTCCTTTGCTTGCTGAATTTTGATAACTAATATAACTGTAAGTGTTCTTTGCTGTATGTGTGGAGGAGGTTGTGAGTGACTGGAGAAAGTGGTTGACCACACACACACACACACACACACACACACACACACACACACACATGCAAAACTGCACATCAAGCACTGATGAGAGTTGCATAATGTTAAGTGCTAAAGGTTGCACAATATTTCTGGTGAAATATTACAGTGTAACATTCAATGTCTTCTGCGACTACATTTCTGAAGATTCCACTATATAGATACATACATAGATACATTTGGAGTCCTTCATGCAAAAATGAAGAACAGCCAGTTTTCAGGAACTGACCTTTAACCATTAGTCGCCCTGTCAATGAGGATGTAGTTTTGTGCAGTAAGTTTTAATGTTGGGACACGTTTTACTCACACAACTGGGCCTTCAGCTGGGCAACTTGATTCCTTTCCATCCCAGTCTTGAAAGACTTTTAAATTGATTTGTTTTTTGCTTAGTTTGTTTATGAAATTCCCTTATGGTGAAAATACATTGAAGGGTCACCTTTGTACCTTTGTAGCTTAGATTGTATCTTGAATTTTTTTTTCTCTCTGTACAGTACCGGCTTTGACCATGATAAAACAGTGAGTTTATTTTCTGTATCAAATTCAGCACAGGTGTCCTGTGGGCAGCCCCACACTCTGCTACATATATAACAAGCCACATACAGGCAAAACTGAAACTAAGAGAATAAGAACTTCCGGTGCCTCTAAGAAAGGACCTGTTTTTCCTGCAACAGGGGTTTGTTTCGACTTCATATTTCTATTTAATATGATATCATGTCTGATACATATGATTTCTTGTCAGCAAACCATTAACAAACCAGCACCCTCTTTTGCTTCCTTTTTTCGTTGTATAATTTGTGCAACTTTGCTTAAAATACTTATTGTTAGTAATTCGATTATTAACTTTTGAAAAGTATTTGTGGAAAATATGTAAGTAATTGTACTTTGCTGCTACACATAAGTATGGTATTTTAAATTGTATTTTGTTCAAGGATCAGTGAAATTAAATCTTTTCAGTAGAGTACTCTTTAAAGTTTCCTTTTGTTATGAAGCAAAACCATAGCATGTTAAATGCTCTCATTTCAAATCAGTATTTTTTTTCTCTAACAAGTTCACTTGTAATGGTGGGTTGATTAGTGTGGAGGATGAAGCAATGGAAATTTTTATGGTGATCTGAGCTCAACTTCAACCGAGTCATGACTCACCCCAGACTCACCCTTATTTGACTTGCAATTCAACTTGGAAAATCCCCTTACTGACTCATAACAGAACTCCGAATCACTTATAAATAAATTGTGACTCCATTTAGACTCCTCTTTAACTTAATCCCAACTCAGCTTAAATTCAACCTTAAATGATACATGTTTTATTGCACAGTATGAGCATTTATTTCTCATTTTCAGCACAGCACTGTATACACTCTATTAATTAACTTAATTAACAATGTGATTATCTTCATTTGCATGTTACTAAAAATACACTTAAATTCTTTGCTGACAAATAATTGTTCATTTGTCATCATTAGAATGAAAATGTCTTGTTATTGTTGTTTATTAATCACTACTGACCTATAAAATGCCACCTAGTTGTTATAACTAGATGCATTTTGGTGATCAAATTGTCATGCAGTTGTGCATTGTGTGATTGCAAGGATGCTATTAAACCAGTGTTTAGATACACTCAAACATTGTTTCATGGGGGGAAATTTTTTCATTAAAATAAAATTGCAAACCTGTCACGGCTGCCGGCCGTTAGAGGCCGTTTTCTGTTATTTTCCCCATTTCTGTTTCATGTGTTCTGTGTGCCCTTATTGTGAAAGCCTGTTACGTTCTGTTCATGTCACACACTCCCTGTAGTCCTTTGTAGTTCTTGTCCATGTGTCATGTGTTCACCTTCACCTGCTCCCTGTTAGTGTTCCCCAGGTGTGTCTTGTCCTGTCTGTGTATTTAAGCCTGTTTTAGTCAGTCTTCCCTTATGTCTCCATCACCTCATTTTCCCCTGCCTGCGTCCTGTCTAGTTTTGCTTAGATTCTGGAAGGCCCGCGTGCCTATTTATGTTCTATTCTGTATTTACTTTAATAAAACTCACGTTTCTGCATGGATCCCTGCGTTTCTGCCTGTTCCATGACCAGAGGGAGCTCAGAGTGTGGGCCGTACGGCCTGCACTCTGACAAAACCGCCTGATTCAGAGGCTCCTAAGCCATTTATGTGTGAGAATGGCTGAATGCTAACAGTCTTAAGCTGATTATTTCAAATTATTTTAGATTATTTGAAACCACAACAAACAGTGTGCTTCTATTTTGTATAACTGACCTGAGCTTTAGTGTCTTGAAGTTGGTTTATGAGTCTACTGTGCGATTTGCTCTGCATTTTGTTCTTTGCATCTATGTTGGGTCCTTTTGCAGGCAGCATAGGTATATCGTCCAGTCAGTGGCCACTAGGGGCAGCCACATGACTGTGTGTAAATATGGTGAACTTGTATTTTGAAAGGGCTTTTAACACATAGAGCAGGAGAATTGGAGAATTGAAGTACTGGTGATTCTACCAAATAATCACCCCTAAGCACCACTACTGTTTACTTTGTGTGTGTTTTGAGAAGTGCGCCACGATTACTGTATTTTTCAGTGTACAGTGTACTATATATTCATATATAAAAGTAAAAATATCTGGTCTGGAATCTTTACTGATTGTCAGTGTCACACTCACAACTCAGCCCAGACTCACCATTAACTGACTCAATCAGCTCAGACTCACCCTCAAGTAACTTGACTCAGATTTGCCTTTAACTAACTTGTGACACAACTCATTCAATTCTTACTGACTCTTAACTTAGACTTCCTCTTTAACTTACTCTCATCTAAGTTCAGACTCACCCTTAACTGATGTATGGCGTGTGTCTCAACTCAGACTCACCCTTAACTGACATGCAACCCTGGAAGACGTGACTTGTGTCTCGACTCTTCAAACTAGTGACTCAACTCACTTGCTTCAACACTTAACTCAGACTTCCTCTTTAACTGACCCTGGTCGCAGTTCAAACTCAACCATAACTGACATGTGACTTAACCATAAACAAACCTGATTAAAACTGAGCTTTAAAGGTCCCATGACATGCTGATTTTTTATGCTTTTATATAGGTCTTAGTGGTCCCCTAATACTGCATCTGAAGTCTCTTTCCGAAATTCAGCCTTGGTGCAGAATTATAGCCAGCTTGGTACCATGGCTAATGTTTACAGTGTATAGCAATGGTGGTCATGTAGCTGGTAAAGGACAGTTGTCTTTGTCTACAGTGAGATTCGGGACATTTCCTTGATAGCCAAGCAGTTGAGATCAGTGCCTATAGGCCAGTTGCTGTAAGACTCCTCAAATTTTACCCATTCTGATCTGATCACCATGGTTTGCAGAGGTGCTCACTCATAGCCATTTCAGTGAGGGGAAAGGCAGATATGACTCACGCCATAACACTAACAGTAGCATGGTTGTCCAAATAACAAAGAAGTACAACACTCAAACACCACGCACACACATACCGGATGCTATCTACCTTTACAACAATAGCCTGCTAACTGGGCTGTTAGCCGCAGAGCTATTGTTACAACCACGTTTTAAGGGTAAAAAGCTAGGTACTAGCTTCACACATACAAAAGCTAGATTCACACACAGCCACGGGTGTATACCTAAAATAATTTTGTAAGTACAAAAAAAACAAAAGCAAAAAATCCATTAAGACACAGTTGAGTTCCCCCTCGCATTCCTCACAGTGGTTTGACCCACTCCTGCTTTCCCAGTTCATCTCACTTACACACATGAGTCAGTAAGTAGGGTATTTTATTCACTTTAAATAAAGTGATTCTCTTTAATGTAGTTGATGCAGACTCATTCATAAATTAGTTGCAGAAAAAATGTTGGTTACCGATGTAATTTTCCATGAATCTGCAATATTAGCGATTCAAATATTACTTATCTAGTTAACGTTAGCTTGTTTACATTAGCTTGTTGCATAGTGCACTGCAACTAACATGCCATGCATTGTCTTATTTATGATGACTTGACTTAATGTTAACATTTACAGCCACAGTTAGCATATTGTTTAGCTGTACATTTACTAAATGACCCCACTGTATTTTTTGTATAATCAATTTCTATTCTGTTCTTAATTGTCTTCATTAATTTTTTAATATTTATATAACATTTTAAACCTTTTTTAATTCCTTTTTTTATTTATGAAAAAGGAGAACAGTCCCCTTCAAAAAATTGCTCATGAGAAATTTACACCCCCCACTGTTAAATGAAATTTACGCCCATGCATACATCAGAGCAACAAAATTATGTATTAAGTTGATTCACTTGTCTGAGGTTTGTAGCTGAGCAAATGAGAGTAGGAAGTGAACCAGACTTAATTTTCAGCCATTCAGCAAGACCAGCTCTGTACTTTGTTGCACATTTCCAGAGAAAATAAAATTAACCCACTGGTTCTTCAGACGCTCTGATGAAGGAACTAAAAAAACACATTTGTGCTCATTTCTACAGCTATGCACGGAGCAACTGCCACGCTTAACTCATTTGCAAGCCATGATGTCTCTACAGGCAAAAGTGTCTCTCACACATAGCATTGACAGCTGGTGGAGCGAGGGGGCGAAATTCTCCAGGTGGGCAAAAAATGAGAAAGGGGAGGTAACCTTTCCCTGTATGACTACATATGGGGCCAAATTCCAGATGGGCAATCTGAGCTGTCGTTCTCTCAACGGCGGTCCATAGGCAGTCTAGGGGAACTTGTATTAATGTTTAAAAATCTCAGAAAGTGAAATTTTCACGTCATGGGACCTTGAATACACAATGCATTCTTTCATTTCTGTAAAGAAAATATTGTTCACTACAGTGACTTACTGCTGTCAATATGCAGCCCTGTAACAATAGGATGAATGTATGATATACAATACAATAGAAGCACAGTATAATCTATTTAAGGAATACAATATCATATTTAGAAAAACATATTCATAATTATTTAAAATTATATCAATTATAGTAGATTGTACAAACGTTTCATGTGCGGCAGTAAAATGCGTGACAGTTTTCAGTCTTAATGGCACAAAAGCATACCCAATATGAGTAACTTCATGCTGGATCTCTAATTACCACAACTCAGGTAAGAAAAACCTTAAAAAGAAAAACAATAATAACGTTTCAAAATAATTAAAGTACTATATGGGGGCTAAACATTTTAACCATCAGGCTTTTGATAAACATGAAGTTGACATCCATGGATAGTGATGTTCAGGGGCACTGGAGGCATTTTTAATGTTGAGAGGGCAAAATTAAGGATTTTGATAAAAGCTATGATGGCTTTTACTTCAAGCCGAACTGATAATTATTCGCCGAAACCGCAAATTTGCAGAAACCGCAAATATCCTCTTCTTTTTTTTTTTTTTTGCCTTTTTTTGAACTAATATATTTACTGAAATCAGAGTTTACTGATACACTCTGAGCTCTGAGGGTAAACACCGGTTCTAGACTGTTTTACACCGGTTATATTTACTGAAATCAAGAGTTTACTGATACACTCTGAGTTCTGAGGGTTAAAATAATCACTATATTACTTTGTTTACCGGAATAATCGTGAAAACCCCAGCATGGAAGGAATGCTGTTGGGTTATAAAGAACTGTGCCTGTTTCTGAGGCTTTAAGGGAATGGCATGACTGAGTCAGAGCTTCCACTCCACACCCTCCGACAGACAATATCTGGCAGCTCCAAAGTCATGTTTCGGCAGAAACGAAACTAACCAGTGCCATCCTGAGACTCTCCTTTATCCTCCAGTATGGAAGGATCTGAAGAAGACGCAGTTTTCCAGAGTCCAGATCTGAGCTCTGCATTCTGTTTCTCCTCCAGTAATGAAGACCCTGCTGAAGCAGCTGTGGGTCTAGATCTGCGCCCCGCTGGGCCCCCAGAGGTGGAGTGTGATGCCTGTACTGGGCGGAAGCGTAAAGCCGAGCGGTCCTGTTTGGAGTGTGTGGAATCATATTGTGGAGATCACCTGGAGCTGCACAACATCCTGCATGGTGGAAAGAGACACAAACTGGTGGAGGCGGTGGAGGGGCTGCAGGAGAGGACCTGTCCTGAACATGGACGACTGCTGGAGGTCTTCTGCCGCACGGACCAGCTGTGCATCTGCCACCTGTGCATCACTGACACACACAGGACCCATGACGTCGTCTCCATCGAGGTTGAGGTGGCTGAGAAGAAAGTATGTACATCTAGATTTACCTGATGCAGAGCCCTTTCACCCCCAGACTGGTTGGATCATGAGCATGTTGCGTGTATGAAACGATCTTTATACAGAATTAGAGATATCGAGTAATATTTAATTATTGAGGCAATGGGGTACTTATTCTTGAATGTGCCGGAGTAGTCAGATGGAGCCACGGCTGGCCCCGGGCATTTTTAGCCAAGACCGGTCCATCAGGCTGTCATTCCCTGGGGTTGTGGTGGGGGGTGGATGCACTGATGGGATTCCGTGCCAGCCCAAAATTACCTGGTGTGTCCGATGGCCAGTCCTATCCTGGATGAACCTATGCATTGAGGATGTGCTGTGTTCTCCACCAGGGAAATACCTGCAAAAACAAATAGGAAATAAAATTAATGAGGTTTCTGAATGCAGGGAAAGGGGAGAACGAAAGATAGAAAACAGAAAAGAGTGAGGAGATTTGAAAAAGATGAGGGAGCATGACAGGACAGAGGAGAAGTCAATTAGGGAGAGATTAGGGAGAGGGTGAGAAGAAAGAGAGAAAAAGAGCAGAATTTGGAATTATGGACTCATCAATCTTAAGATGCATCTTATGTGAAGCATATTACTTTACAGATAAAACATAGATCACTGACATTAACAGAAAAGTTTGGTGGAAAAATCTTTTTTTTCAGTCACCTCATGCATAGTCAATCATCCAGGACAATTTTAGCATCCAGATTTTGTTTCTTTAGTTTAGAACTTTTCCACGTCCAGCTCTTCTACTTCTTCAATGTAGAGCAGATTTGTGAGTGGGAATTAATTTATTTGAATTTAATTTGATGCGGTTCGGTTCAGTTCAGTTCGGTTCAATTCAAAATACTGTTTGTATCCCCCAGGGGGCAATTTATGGCAAGCAAGTTAGCAAGAATAAACCAGTCCACAAGACTTCATAAATACTGATGCAGAGCAAAAATAATGCAAACACGTATTTATATCTATGCACATACATATACATATAGCCATACATACCTAATCACAGATGTATATATTTGAAACAGGGGAAGCTCATATTAGGCCTTCATCATAAAATGCATTGCTATTTTTATTTGTTAGGACCCAGGAGAAGCTACAGGGCACTGCTTGTTAGCCAGTAGCAACCAGAGCCTGTTAGTAATATTTCTCATGTTTGTACTCAGTTCAACAGAACAAAACTATGAATAGGTGTCAATAACTGTTCATTGCTTAACTTTACTTGTTTCCTTAAGTGAAAGGAAAGGTTTGTTGAAAAGTTTTCAGCCCTCTATACACGTTAATTCCTTCCTACAGCCCTGGGAGCTAAGCCCCCCTTGTCTTTCAAGCTTAGTGACGTAGATTTGAGATGCCTTCCGGATATAGTGAAATGTTTTCACGCACACCAACATGTGAAAAGCCTCACTATGCTATATGAATTTATTTTTGCATAACATAAGCCTTTCATATGTGCGTGAGTCAGTTTCATCTGTATCTGTATGAGAATTTCATATGTGAGTGTGAGAAAATACATTTCACATGTATCTGTGTGAGCATTTCATATGTGTGTGTGAATCCTTTTTATCTGTATGTGTATACGTGTTTCATATGTGTGTGTGTGCGTAAGACCATTTCACCTGTATCTGTATGAGTGTTTCATATATGTGTGTGTGAGTTTTCAGTAGTATGGATGCATGCGTGACAGTTTCATATGTGAATGTGTGTGTGTGTTTCAAATGTGTTTGAGTAACAAAAGTTTCCTAAACGGTCCCCCCATAAGATTTAGGTGTTTACTGACATCTAGTGTTTGTTATCAGCATAACCTTTTTAGCTCCAGTACTAAATAAAAGAGGCCAAATTTAGACACAAGTTCTGCCAAACTGTTCATTTAAAGGGTTAAAAATGTTCAAAGCAATTATCCTCTTTGTTTTGCAGCTACAACTGGAGAACATGCGAAAGAAGACAACTGAGAGAATCCAGATCCAGGAGAAGGAGGAGCAAGAGCTGAGAAAAGCCATTGATGATTTTGAGGTATATGATTTTTTTTTTTTTTTACTTAAATTCTCTCTCCTGCATTTAAACTCTCTCCTGATTTTTACAAAGAAAGAAAAAGAAAGAAAAAAGGAATGATTCTCTTGAACGTATGTTTTGGGTCAAACATGTAAGCTTTTACTTACTGACAGTCATAACTGTGGAGTGATTTTAGTCCAGTAAGAATCTGTAGTGTGTAGTTTATACAGTCTGACAGTGAAAATTGTGTTTTTAATCCAGTATGCAGTGTGTTTGTGAGGATTACAGTCTGACAATGATAACTGTGATTTTTAATCCAGTATGAATCTATAGTCTGTGTAGTTTTATGGTAGTAATTGTGATTTTCATCCAGTGCTAACCTACAGTGTGTGTGGTTTTTACAGTAATAATTGTGATTTATTACAGTACGAATCTGTAGTGTGTTGATTGGCGTCTCTACAGGTGTCAGCAGAGGTGGCAGTGATGACAAATGATAAATTCTTTTCTGAACTGATTCAGTCCATTGAAAAGACTCAGTGTGCAGTGAAGAATCTCATAAAGGCTCAGAAGGACGCTGTAGTGAAGGAAGCAGAAGAACTTGCAGAGAAACTACAGCAGCAGATCACTGACCTCAAGGAGAGACACTCTAAACTACAACATCTGGAGCAGCTGTCTAGAGAGGGGAACAACATCAGCTTTTTACAAGTAAATTTATATGTAATTTTTGCTCTTTAATCTACACTTACAATTTAATCATATCCACTTTCCATGTAGATGCACTTTGTCGATTTACATCAGATCATCAGTTCTCCTGGACCCTGGACTCTGGACCAGATATTATTTGTTTTGTGGATCATTCTCAGATGTTCTCAGATGTTATTAGCAGATGAACCGGGAAAATACAGAGTAGCAAGCAAAATCTGAACTGAAACAATCAGGATAACATCACAAACTGTGCACCACAGATTAGCCCCAGTCTGAAACGAGTTATCATCAAGGTGGGCCTGAAATAAACTGACAACTGAGTGTAAAAAACATCAGCTTTAACCATCGGAGAAGTAAGCCATCATTATTATCCTGAAATAACTCAAAAGCCGGAATTATCTGTATTATTTATACTCCAGTATATATAGCATTGAGTATTTCTACAGAGTTTTTATTGGAATTGTATTGTGTCTGTGCTGTCAAACATAAACTATTTCCTCCAGGATCAATAAAGTTTTCTAATTCTGATTCTGAAAAGTCTTGGTTCCTCCCAAGGTTTCTTATTCCAGCTGAGGGAGATTTTTCGCACCTGTCTTCATTGGTTTAAAGCTGCTTTGAGACAACTTTGTTGTAAAATGGAATACAATTAAATTTCTTTCTTTTACAGACTGCCTCTTCCATCCCTCTGCCTAAGAAAATTATCCGGAACCCTTTACTGATGGTCCCCCCTTACTGTTCCTTTGAATCTACCACTGTCGCGGTTTCAGAACTTATAGAAAAACTGACCTTAATCTGCAAATGGCACTTCATCACAATTTCAGAACGAGGTAAGGCAGCCTCAGATATGTAGTAGAAATGTCTTCATGCTGGTGTTTGTACAATTTGCAGGTAACGAAATTCATCTTATGTTTCCAAAGTTAAAAACACAGGTGTTGTGTCTTCACCTCTGCCAACAACACGCCAGGAGCTCTTAAAATGTGAGTTTCATTATGTTACACCAACATTTTAGTGACGTCCTGGATCTCCTTCACTTTTCTCACAGAGATAAAGATAAATTTGATCGAGTCGTAGAAACTCCCACTGAAATTTATCTCCAGCCCAGACAGACAGTCGAGCTGGAGCTTCATCACTTCCCAGCTGTTAGTTTGTTTCTCTGTTGGTGTTTTTGTGCAGACAGTAAATAAACAGTGTTCTCTTTCCATGTAGTGGAAATTTTAACCAATCAGAGAGTAGAGATGCAGTCGCCTTGGGTGTGGCCCACTTGAGTGCGTTACCTTGTGCCAGTGAAAAAGGGCCACATGATACAAAAACAGCACATTCTCAATTCTGCTTTTGGGATTATAACAGATATATGCATATTTGCATTTTTAAATCAGTATGACAACCATTCCAGTCCAGTGTCTGTTAAATTCCTCCACAAACACCTCATTCTGCTTTATGAGGGACTGATCAGTGATCAGCTATCACATCTTATTTAATGAGGAAAAGTATTTGCTGTAATCAACTCTCTCCTCTCACACTGAGACCCGTTGGATGGTGAAACACTACAAGAAGTTCCTCAAAGCTCATTATTGCCATTTTGTTTAAGAGAGAACCAGAGATTTTCTTTGAATTATTCAGGTTCTGTGTGTAAATAGGTCAGAAAAGGGTGATGTAAACTGAATTGTGACTTTTACCTTTTTCCACCACAGATGCCTGTAGTCTCACCCTGGATACAAACACAGTTCACGACAGAATCGATCTGAGTTTTGACAACAGACGGCTCACGGCTGTTCGGGAGTCAGAGTATCACCCCACCCATCCTGAGAGGTTTGTGAGGAGGGTACAGGCACTGTGCAAAGAGGGTCTCCGAGGGTCCCCAAAATACTGGGAGGTGAAATGTGGCATAAAAGGGCTGTGGGCGTCTGTTGCTGTCGCCTACAAAGGGATACGCAGGACAGGAAGGAAAGCTCCTCTCTTTGGGAGATGTGGAAATTCATGGGCTTTACGGGTATTTGGCTTCACCTGCAAATTCTGGCACAATGATGAATCAAAGTACGTCCGCGATTCATCCATGATCTCCAGGATAGGAGTGTATCTGGATCATGGAGCTGGCGTTCTGGCCTTCTACAATGTCTCAGACAAAACAAGGCTCCTCCACAAGGTCCAGACGAGATTTACAGAGCCTGTTTATGCTGGGTTTGGATTGGCAGGGATCGGATCCCAAATCAAACTATGTGATTTAGACTCATAAGACTAGACTCCATCTGGGTATCTACAAAACACATGAAGTCAGAATGAAAGCAATATTTCGTTTCTTCATTATTTCAATTTAAAGCATGGAGCAATGTTAATAAATATATATTTACGTAAGCATATCATACTATATTATAATGAACATGCACATAAATAAGTAGAGTGGTTTGATCACAGGTTTCCAAACAGAAGCAGTCTGGTTGGTAATTTTATGAATTCATTGCTGCTGGCCTAGTGGTAGGAAGTTGCCCCTGCAATCAGAAGGTTGTGAATGCAGTTTCATGAAACCGTCTCCAAACCATGACCAAACGTAGTGAAACTTCGCATGAAACCTCAGGCTACGTCCCCCCACATATTCATTCCCTCATCTAAGCCCTGCACTCATCTTTTCCTTTATTTTCATCCATCCATCTTTGCTCAATACACTTCCATTACGTTTTTGGCCACATTATATGAATGAAGTTCTACTCTTTAATACTTTACCATACATCCACAAAGCTTCATATGGCATCTAAGAGCAACTCACCCATGATACCCACACTACTCTTTAGCTTACCTTTCATCCATCCCCTTTTCCATTCTATTGCCGCTTATTGTTGGAGGCTCACCCTAGCAACCACATTATACATAAGCGACCACCTAGAAACTCCCTAGCAACCACCACCTACAACAAATCATGTTGCTCTTTCACAGTTTCTAGGTCTGAACCCCATTTATTGCCCCATTCATTTATGCTGTCTTTGTAGGTGAATAACATTTTAAACACTTTATTAGGAACACCAGCTCATCCAGGGCATGTGAGGCAGGTCAGTTTCAAAATTTCTTGAGGAAATGTCTACCTAGTTATAATATTGAATTGACACATCTGATCCCTTAAATGTCTTAAAATACCTTCTTCTATCCCCACTGCAAAATTGTTAGTCTTTATATTTTAACATGTCTGTGCACCATCACTTCATCTTAGGTTGTGTCGGTTCAGATTTATTCCTTTGTTGAGCTTTGGCCCTGGTGCCTTTTTGTTTTGTAGTAAAAATAAAGACATTATGTAAGTCTGCACCTGCACCTCCTTTCTGAACGAGCACAGCCCGTTTGTGACAGATATCAAGCAATTCAATTCACTGTATTCAACTAAAATAAATATTTCCAATGAAATGTTTCAGCACTTTCTGCAGTGTAGTTTATAAGAATTACATCTATATTGTATCAGTTATATTATATTATATTATTTTATATTATTCAGTAACATAGTGTTTTAAATACCCCAAAACATTACAGGTATTTGTTGTATTTCAGAATTCAGGAATCTTTTCTCGGTGCGTTTCGACTCCATGTTAGTCCAGTCCTGTTGTTGTGTAGTAAATGATGTAAGTTTATTATTTGTATTCTTGTAATACAAATAATGATAAGAAGCGTAACCATTTATAACAAGTATATGAGCTAAATAAACCAACAAATGCAATTAAAGATAATCAGACCAAAAAATGTTATGCTGAATTTAGTTTTATTTCTGATCTTATTACTAGATGTAATCAAGCAAATAATGCATTGAGCTCTCACTGCAACTCCAAGAGAACCTAGGAGCTCTTGAACTTAATGTTATAAGAGACATAGTAGCCGTCGTTGTACATGTACAGTTTCTGGTCGGTGGGGTTGTAGTCCAAGTTAACATAGAAGTCCTGGAACTTCTCGAAGGGGATGCTAACGTAGCTCTCCTGTCTAGTTCGGGTGTCGTAGGTGTAGAAGATCTTCTCTGTGTGAATGTCTACTGACTGTGTGGCATGAAGAACTCCACAGATCATGAAGGCGTTGGTCACAGTCTCTTTGAAAATGCTGGTCTCCCAAACCTCAGACAGCGCGAACGCTGCCTCGTCTATCTTCCCCAGCATCAGTTTACCCTTGGATTCCTCAGTCGCGTACGTCACCCACAGTCCAGTCTCATCAGCGGC
>JBBIGB010067540.1:0-17040 GCA_037577075.1 Alestopetersius hilgendorfi
TGTGTGTGTGTGTGTGTGTGTGTGTGTGTGCGCGTGTGTGTGTGTGTGTGTGTGTGTGTGTGTGTGTGTGTGTGTGTACAATTTATGTTTTAGTTGTGATTGTGGTGTCTGATTATGTAAGGGTAGAAACTGTTTCTTGTTCTGGGTGTGGAAGCCTGTATGCTCTGGAACCTTTTGCCAGATGGAAGGACTGTAGAGTTGGATGTCTTGAGGCCGGTCTTGGTCTTTTACCTACCTTTCCAACTTCAGATGACCAGATCATGTATATGTATTATTGTTATTTATCATGTGTTCTACTCTCACATGCGATATAAATTATTTAGGGACAAAATTTTTTACAAGCTTCTCTGCAGACTTCACTTTTTTGGTGAATAGTGCAACTACATGATAAGTAGTTAGCTCTAGTAGTGGCTATCGGCTACTTAAACATTAACAGTTTTCACTAACTTTAGACATTTTGGCCAATTTATTGAGCAGAAATATAGCGAAACCATTTCAGTAAGCACTTTAAGGGCTGGTATAGTGTGGTTTGTTATCGACTTTGACTTTGGCATATTGATGTGTTTGCAGGCCCATAAGGAAGGATGGCAGTGTGTTGTAATTACATGCCACTGCAGACATCAAGATGTCAGAATCTTTTAAGCACTTGTCCTTTTTCTTACTAATGCACAATTTGATGTGCGCTTTGTATTGGTATGTAGTATTTGTAGTTGCATTTGATTAATGTGACGTGTGCGCATGTCTTTATATTGTATGATTACAGTATTTTACTTAAAATGGTGTTGTTTGACTAAATGAATGTGACTTTTAAATAACATCTGCATATCACATTGTCTTGACTTAACAGGCCTAATCCATTCCAGGGAAGTTGATATCATACAGTGTAATTTGGCTAGTACTACTATAATAGGACTTGATGCAATTTCAAGTTTATAATTGTGCATCTTCAATTTGATGTTACAATTTCATCTACAAATTAAGTCTTGGTCTCAATACCCTCTGGTCTAATTTTAGGCGGTCTTGACTACAAGTCTAGGAAGGAGCGAGAAGAGTGTGTGAGAGGGGGCTTATCCACAATGCTGGTGGCTTTGCGGATGCAGCGTACGTTTGTAAATGTCTGTAAAATAGGAGAGAAAAGCCCCAATGATCTTCTCAGCTGTCACCACTATCCTCTATATGGTCTTGCAATCCAAAACAGAAGAATTTCCATACCAATCCGTGATGCAGCTACAGAGAATGCTCTCTGGAACATGGTGAGGACTGGGAGGAGGTGTGCTCTCCTCACTCTCTGCTGGAAGTAGAGATGCTGCCGGGCCTTGTTGGGTTAGAGGAAGCGTAATCATATTGACTTAAATTAAAACATATCATTTGACTAGGGGTGTCCAAATTTGAGTAAAACACAAACAATACAGATTGCTATACAACAGCATGACAAGAATATTATAAATAGTCTTGATTAGTATACCCCACTATATAAATCCTGATAATGGAAAAAGCCTTGAGAGGCTGTGCTTTCCAGTGGCTTTATCAGGTATGACACAGAGTCATGCTTTAATAAGGAATTCAGTTGCTCTCACTTGGTTACGACAGCATATAAAGTGCCCATATCAAGAACATTATAAGAGCCAATCAGATTTTTGGACTGGAGCTGTTGCGCTTTTTTTTTGTAAAAAAAAACGCAACAAGAGACATTTCACATCTTGTTTTCAAAAATGTGGATGTTGTCAGCAATGACAACAGTTAGCACTATTGCTGTGAATATAAATCACAATTGACAATAAACGTAGAACACAGCAACAAAATAAAAGAAACAAAAGATCATCTTAACAATAAGCACATTACCAAGAACGCTGCACTTTAGCTCGTTAATTATTTGCACATAAATTATTTACACCAGTGGATTATCTTATGCTGCTAATCATACTTGGATGCCCCCTATGGGAGAACATGCCCCCCTCCTGAGGGTCAGCTATCCTCATAAACCACAGAACACTAGTTCTGAACACTGTTGGACACTGTTGGACCACAGAACACTGTTGGGCACTAGTGGTGCGCTCACACAGTCCTCCTCCCCTAAAGTCGGTCCATTCTGGTTTTTACCACAGAGAAGCTGCACTCGAATGGCTGATAATGTCAAACATTTGAGTGGTGAACTCATTACCGTTCCACGTACCATATCACAGGCCACTGCGTTCTCTGTTACCACGGCAACACAAAACGTCAAGCTGGTAAGCCATGAATGACACTTCAGTTTCTGAATCATGGACAAATGACTGTAGCATTTAACGTGAACAGGAACAACATCAAACTCTTGTATTTAAAAGAAATATGAGAAACATTTTCCGTGATATGGACATTGTAAAATTGTTGATCTGAAAAGTATGTTTTTCTTTCAGTGTCGTGGTCAGCTTCTCCAGCTTCCACAGCTTCTAAGTTTTCATCCCTTAAACACTTTCCTGTAAAATCAAAAACTTTCTAATATTTTATACTGTTATAATACTATTAAAATCTAATGAATTCTTCTGCTTTAAGGTGCACCCACTGCCACAGGTGTTCAGAATGTAATGCTCTGGAGCAGCTGCTCATGAACATAAAGTTGCCTCATCCAATGCCTAGTGACAGTTAAAGTAACAAGTCATGCTTCAGTTTCTTAATGGTTGTTCCATTAAAGGGCCCATTTCACTGGAAAGCAACGTTTACTGTTTTCTTCTATTGAAAGTGACCATTCTGTCATACATGAACAGCACAAAGTGTATCTAACCCATTCACCAAGTGAAGCAGCGGGCAAAAATATACTTGATTTTTCTCCAATTCTTCTCACTAGCTACAACTTCCCTAATCACAAGATGAAGGAATGAAATTTAGCACAGGTTTCCTCCAAGTCATATCAAGCACAGTCACAACTTTTCACTGCCACTAAAACAACAGAGGAAGATTTAGCATGCTTTGACTCTAACACTACAGTACAGCCGAGTTCTCTTATGCCACCCACCCAGCCAGAGAGACAGCACAATTATGATGTCCAGGACCCCTGGCCACGGATGGCAGCCGAGTTTGTGATCTCTTTATGACAGGCTTAATGAATACGTGTTGACTTACTTGCCCCCTAAAGAGACTGAGAACCCCATTCAAAAGACTATTAGAGGACCATTAACCACAATGCACTTAAGTCTCATTTTTGGACTATTATACTATTTATTAGGTATTCTTGCTGGGCTTTTAGTAAGCAAGGACATTAATAGCTGGTTTCCTCTGCTTGTCTTACCTTTTCTCTAACTAAAGCCAACCTTTTTCTCCTTCACCATTCAGTGTTAATTACTACATGTCCCTCAGACACTATGTGACTCATAACACTAACCGCTTCTTGATTGACTGTCTTGCTATTTCATGTCAACTCAAGAAAGACAAGTTCACCTGTGAGTCTTGGCTGTGTTCATGGTCTCTTCCTTCAGAAGAGAGGGTTTTCCTTTGCCACTGTTGCCTCTGGCCTGCTCACTGTGGACTTGGACATGGATTTCTATACAAATAAATTGAACTTGACAGGCCCAGCGCTTCGACCACTGCGCCTCTCCAGAAGCCTTTACATACATCCACCTATTCAGCCCACAGCAATTTAGCTCTGGCCATTCACTTTGGCATTATAAGAAATGTTTCTGTATGGATTGTGTTTTGATTGTGGCACAACATAGGTCTGCCAGTCAGAACAAGGTTCATTTACATACATCTGTCTTAAAGCAAAATGCCCAAAACAATCAGTTTAATTCTAAGAAGTGATAAAAGACTGGAAAAGGTTTTGGTGCAAAGGATTGACATATTATTTTATATGAAACATATTACTTTGATAAATCTCTTAATGGTGTTGTGTGTAATATGATATCTATAGTACTAGTATTTTATACCAGTGTGGAGCACAGACGTTTTTAAAGATCATATAAATGAAATTACTCTGAAATAGAGGCAATCTGCTCTGGTCTCTGGGATGAGCTCCAGTGTCTACAATGTTTCTGACATTTAGCCAGAAGCGGTAGGAGTGAATATTAGCAAATATTCTGGCATTCAATACTGGGCCTAAATCAGGTCTATTTGGCAACTGATTTATAATTACCATGTGGTCAGTCAAAGATTGACTGCTGGCAAAAAAGTAAGAAGAATTAATCATACCATCCAAACACACAGCAGGGACATAAACGTTTTGCTCTAAACAAGCATTCGAGCATTATTAGCGATGCTTTTTACAAAGGGCCTTTACAAATCTCTGCTACAAATCTCAGTTACAGTAAATCTGCTGATGAACAGAGCAGAGGGAGTGCAAATGTTACAATTTACCCAAAAAGGGGGAAAATCAAAAGAGACTGAGGGACTACTTTTCCTATACTTCTACCATATTTACTCCTATACTCTCCAAAAAGTGTTCTCCAAAAAGTCAGGTAAATAGAGGTAAAACAAAAGTTAATTAAACACAGAAGAATTTAAACAGTTCTTTGAACCAAATGAGCTTGACAAACCAAATTTATGCAAAATCAATGTCAAAATTGAATAAATAAAGGTGCCACATGTTAGGATATGATAAGTTTTTGAATAGAACAGCTGACAGATAGACCTGCCAGTTCATTTTTGTCCTCCGTGAGGAACATGAGTATGAGACCTCTAGGTCAAGCATCATTTGTACTTTTTTAATGGAGTTCTTCTGCACTGTTGAGGACATCCTAGGCCTTTCTAATGAAGCCACAGTTGTGGGGGTGTAGCTAACGCAGTGTGTGAAATTTCTTTTCAAATCTTCCACATTTGATGGGAACAAGGGGGGTAAATGATCAATCGCTTGCAGATCTCATGTTTTTGTCACTAATGATCAAACTGTTACTTCAGAGTGTTAACTTCAATCACTCATTTTCTGTAACCGCATAATCTTCACTAGGGTTGCGGGTACACAGAGCCTATCCTGGGGTCAATGGGTGCGAGGTATTGATTTACCCTGGGCGGGGCACTAGTCCTCCGCAGGGCACACACACACTCACACCTACAGTCAATCCCCCAATTCACCTAACGCGTGCCTTCGGACTGAGGGCAAACCCCAAACTTCAGTTTAGTACAGTTTTTGAATTGTACTGCAACTGTAACCATGTAAAAACGTTTTTTATTCAGTATACTTTGTAGTGTACAGCAGGGTCTTGTACCTCCCCTTTTAAACAGTTTCCATACTTCAGAAAGAAAAGGTCTTACTCAGAATTGTGAACAGGGAGTCCTTGTGCTGACAGGAGATGAAGAGGACCAGACAGAAGAGCAGAAATGTGAAAGCTCAGAGGAGGACAGCTTTCGAGGAGCCTGAGCAAGGCTATTATAGATAAGAAGCACAGTGTACACTAGGGCTCTAAGGTTATTGACATTACAGTGTCTTGAAAGGGAAATGAGAACCTTTTTAATTTAAAATACACACAGACACACACACACACACACACACACACACACACACACACGCACACTGAACAGTACGCAATCAGCTGAAAGTTTGATTTGACATCTGTTGCTTTATATAATTAATAATAAATGTGCTAAAAGTGCATTAAACTGTATCTCTCTGTTTTTTTTTACCAAATTGTTATAACCATGCAATGAAGGAGAATACTTTGCAGGACACAGCCTTGATACCGTAGGATCCAGATGTACTGGACAGCAAAGATGACAGCCCATATCTATGATCAGAGCTGGACTGGGACAAAAACCCTTACCGGGCCTTACCCCTGGAATCCTTCAGCAAATACCTTCAGCAAATGCCCAGTATGCTCGATGGCCAGTCCAGCACTGTCTATGGAAAAGAATGATGCCCACTGGCCACTTTTAGATTGTGCAACAGCCCAGCTGTCTTCCAACACTTCATTAACAACACTTTCCGTATATCTGGATGATATATGTATCTACTCCAAGACCATGGAAGAACATACCCAGCATGTCAGGGCAGTACTCAAGAGGCTGCTGGCCCACCAGTTGTACTGCAAATTGGAGAAATATGCTTTTCACCAGCACCCCACCACATTCACAAACAGAAAGAGAATACAAGTGTTCATGTGCCAACTTTTGTATATTGCAGTCTTTTAATTAAATATTTAACTTTTCATTTTGTAATAATTACTATATTACAATATAGCACTGTTTGATCTAAAACATCAGTTTTGCAAATAGTTTTACTCATTACATTCTCACTGCAACAGCAGTACTAGCACCAAACAGTGTGTCCCTATTCTCAAACAGGTGAAGGAAGATCTATGCAAAACAGCATATTGGCCATGTGATTTGCTTTCTTATATATAGTCATTTTACAGAGAATCATATAGTAGTGGTTTAGTCTGACATTATGATCCTTCCTGCTATTTTTACAGCAGGGATTTTCCAAAATAACAGTATTCCACATTACATTAAGCCCTGGTTACTGATGAAGAGTTTTACTGAAGAAGGTTCCCATCGAATACCTGTCGTTTCCCCTGAGTAGACATTTTGACAGGCAGCTGTGACTTGAACTTAAAGTTAAAGTCACTGTATTTCACTAGAAACAAAAAGATATTAATTGATGTCTAAGGGTGCTATGTGGCCCAGTAGCCAGAAGAGGGTAGCATAGCCTCACCTTTTCTCTCAGTGAAGCTTGGTGCAAGGAAACATATGAGTTTTACACTGGGTATACTTCTGTTTAAGGCAGATCTATGTAAAACAGACATTCAAAGCTTGTTGGTCATTCAAGTGATTTACTTTCTTATATATAGTAGTTTTACAGAGAATCATATAGTAATGGTTTATTTTGACGTTATGATTAGTGAATGGTGAATTTAGAATGAGCTAATTTAGACTGTTAATAACTGTCTTTTACCTTGTTAGAAGTGTAGTTAACATACGCTAAAGTATTGGGACACTTGTTTTTCAGGGTTTGGCCCAGGCCTATTACTTCAAGTGAAGGGCAGCCTTAATGCTTCAGCATACCAAGTTGGGACACATGACCATTACAACAGCAGAGACTTTAATGAAACTGCATTCAAATACATAGACTTTGATATGGAGTTGCAGCTACAACAACTTCCACTTTTTTTGGAAAGTTTTCCATAAGATTTTGGAGTTTCTGTGGGAATTTGTGTCCATACATTCTGTAGAGCAAGGGTGTCACGCTCTGGTCCTGGAGGGCCGGTGTCCAGCAGAGTTTGACGATTCTCCTTCTCAAACACTTTCACTAAACCTGACAATAAACTGGTGAGGTGAACCAGGTGCTTCTGTGCAGAGAAATCACAAAAACAAGCTGGACCATGGCCCTCCGGGGCTGGAGTTTGACACCCCTGCTGTAGAGCATGTATGAGGTCAGACACTGATGTTGGATGAGAAGGTCTGGCTCGCAATCTCTGTTCCAGTTCATCCCAAAGGGGCTGAATGGGGTTGAGGTCAGGACTGTGTGGGCCTGTCACGTTTATCCATAGTGAACTCATCCAACCACTGACTTGGTATAGTAAAGCATTAAGATTGCCCTCCACTGGGAGAAAAACAGGTGTATCCCAATACTTTTGTCCACATAGGTTATGAAGCAGAAATAACTGCAATTAACCTCTACTTGATTTCACCACCAGGCACTGTCATCATGTGGAGGCCCTAATGCTACATGTGTTGCTTAGTCTGTCTATTTATTTTCTTTTCACAAATAAAGCGTAGTGGTGCCGTAAATCCTCTGTAGAGGATGTCTTCTTTCACTCATAATTTGACCAAAGGAATGCAGTCTTACATGACTTTATACACATGTAAAAACATACAAGTGAATAAATTATCACGACAACCATCCTTTATACCATCTGGACTTTCTGTGATGAACGGATGTATAGACATGGTCCAAAGTAACTAAAAATACAGTTACAGTTGTTTAGGACAAAAATGCACATTTGGGTAACTATATGTATACCTGTATATACAGATGAATTGTCAAATAACAAACATTAGAAACCAAGTCACGCTCTGTAGCTTGCCTCTGTAGCGGTGTATTCCATGTGGTCTCAACATTGCATGGCATTAACATTTAGTGCTTGGCATAGCGCTGAAGTACAGTCGTTTTGTTTCTCATAAATTATATCCATTCAGCACTGAACTAGCATATGGTGCAACACATTTGCATTTTCAGAGAATGTAATCATTCAGCGGCCACTCGAGCTTTGAGGTTGGGCAGCTTTTTCATTCTGGAAGAGGGTTATTCTTAAAAATGCTTTAACACATGATATTAGCCTGTACATGACCTGATGCAAAAATTGTTTAGGGTCACCTGTTTTAGTACTGGTCAGATTGTCCTGTTCATACTGACCCCTAAGAATCCATACTTATACTGGGTTATACTATTAAACTGTGTATACTGTGTATACTGGTTATACTGTCTATACTGCCATTCTGTTAGCACAAATCTTTAGGAATCCAGAAACCTTTGAAAATGTTTACTTAAGCTGCTATTTTCACTTGTTTTATACTGTTTTATACTGCCATACTGTCTACACTGGTTTTGCTGGGTATACTATTTTGCACTGTTATACTGTTTACACTGGCTTTACTGGGTATACTGTTTTATATTATTAATCAGAATCAGAATCAGAAAAATGTATTTATCCCAGAGGAAATTGCTTATACTGTGTACATTAGCAATACTGGGTATACTGTTTACACTGGTTTTACTGGGTATACTGTTTACACTGGTTTTACTGGGTATACTGTTTACACTGGCTTTACTAGGTATACTGTTTACACTGGTTTATTCGGTATACTGTTTACACTGATTTTACTGGGTATACTGTTTACACTGGTTTTACTGGGTATAAAGTACTGTTTTATACTGTTATATTGTGTACACTGGCAATTCTGGGCATACTGTTTTATAGTGTTGTTTTGTTTACACTGGCTTTACTGGGTATACTATTTACACTGGCTTTATTAAGTATACAGTACTTTTTTATACTGTTATTTTGTTTACACTGGCTACACTGCACATTTTATTTTACTTACTTTCATATGCAATGCACAGAGAGCTGTCTACACACTCGGTTCAATCTTACTTATTCTATACTTCTCTACTTGAACTGTTTTTTTTTTTTATGTTTAATGCACTATATGTACACTATGGAACCTGAGCTTTGCTATTTCGACTCTCTGTATACTTGTATATGGTTGGTATGGCAAAGTTTACTTTGACTTTTATTTGTTTTTAAAAATGTACAGCTTATTGCAGGGCTTTCAGAACAATTGGATTTATACATCTGCAGTTCCCTAAGTCACGTCCACCACATTCACTTCTATGTTGAATTCACTATTTTCAGCCATTTACATGCTTCTGCCTATTCATGTTGCAGCCGATCGGCCACACCCATTCACACTGACATTTTAAGGAGTGTTTCAGCTCAGAGCACAAACCAGAGCACCCAATCAGAACAGAGCTCATTAACATATTTCAGTCAAAAACAGCTTGATCATTCTAAGGAAAATTTTGGAGGTATTTTTTCTATTTAGATTTTCTTTCTGTTGCTTGGCTTTTATCTGATTTTAATTACACATCCAAAGAGCAGTTACAGCAGCAAAGAAATAAAAAAGTATCACTTCACAGATCACTTCATCACTTTACTAAAAAATGTTGATAATGAATCAAAATGTAGTCCAGTTTAGAGTCGTGAGTGATGCAGCTGTTCAAGCCTTGGCCCAGGAGGTCATGAGTGATGCTGCAGCCATCTGTGGCCCACCCTCTACCCCACCATCAGGACCATGTCAGTCAGTGCAGGTATCTGAAAGCTGATATAACATAACTGGCAGTTAGTGTTCACCTATAAGCATTTTGCACTGTCTAGTGTTGTTGACATTGTGTGAATAAGGAAGTCCTATCTATTTGAAAATATATTATTAAACTTTATGTATATATATACTTTATTGCTGAATATTTTTCAATATTTCTCAAAGGAAGAATTGCATCAAGACATCCTAAAAGTTTTTTCCTATTGATGTTCCTCGTCTTTGGGGCAGGTGGTAGAATGGTGGTTAGTGAGTTGCCCCTGTGATCAGATGGTGTGGGTTTAAATCCAAGGATTGCAACTGGCACCACTGAGGTACCTTTGAGCAAAGTGCAGTCCCTGGGTGCTGCGTCACCAGCTGAATGGGTTAAACGCTGAAAGAATTTCACACGGTTAACACTGTGTGCTGTGCTGTGGTTTGTTCACATGTGACAAATGTACACTTTACACCTTTCTTCAATGGCCCTGAAACCAAACACCTGCTAAAGTGGTTTCCAGAAGAGGATACATAAGTGAATGCATCCTAGAGAGTAACTTTACACTCTTTTCCTTGTTCTTTGTGTGAAAGGGGAGGAGCAGCAAACGTTTGTGTATGCAGCCAGTTTTGTATGTAGGGTGTGTGTCAGTATATGGGACTATATAAAGTCATGCCCCTGTTTTCAGTTTGGATCAGGTGAGGTGATTTGTCTTTCTCCCTGATGATCTTCTCACTGAATAGACAGTGTAAACACATAAGACTGCAGCAGTCACATGGGTGACGCAATACTCATGTGTGTGCTGCAAATAATCACACTGTTTGAAGGAACCTAAAGACCTCTATCATTAGCTGTTTGTGCAGTATGTACTGTACAGCATGTTCTATCAAAGCTGTAAAGTGTTTGAAGAGGACAATGGTGTATGCTATGGAAACACAAAATGAATGTGCTTTGTTTTCTGCAGAGCTAATACTGACCTCAGTAGTGATGAATGTATAAACACAATGATTTTGAAAAGTAGGGACCCCTCATTCATTCTGTAGAGCATTTATGAGGTCAGGCACTGATGTTGGACGGAGACCTGGCTTACAACCTGCATTCCAGTTCATCTCAAAGGTCTTGAATGGGGTTGAAGTCAGGGCTCTGTGTGGCCAGTCAAATTCTTCCACACTGAACTCATCCAGCCATGTCTTTATGGAGCTTGCTTTGCTGCAATAGAAAAGGTTTTTACCCAAACTGTGTCCACAAACCTGCAAGCACGGCATTGTCCAAAATGTATTTGTCTGCTGAAACATTAAGATTGCCCTTCGCTGGAAGCAAGGTGCTTAGCCCAAACCAGGAAACAGTTCAAAATCTCCTGGAAAGCCATCCAAGAAGACTGGAAGTTGTTATAGCTGGAAAGGGGGAACCAACTCCACATTAAAGTCTATGTATTTGAATGCAAGGTCATTAAAATCTCTGTTGGCCTAATGGTCAGTCGTTCCAATACTTTCGTTCACCTGCACGAACTGAACGTGAACGCTAGATGGGGCCTATAGACTGAAGACTTTTGGGTCTGAACTCTCGCGACATTTCCGCATGTTTGTTGTGTAATGGCGGAGCGGCTAACGGCTCCATTACATAGAGACAGAGGCTAACTACAGCACAGACACCCTTACACACACTTACACTCTGCGGACTTTAGGTAAGAACCCCTAAAATATCAGCAGTTCTGGACTGAGGACGTGTTCAGTCTGCTTAAACGCAGTTTGGCCTGGTAGAAACTGAAAACCGCCGCTAACTCGGTTAGCCTGCTAGCAGTTAGCCATTAGCAGTGAAGTTTTGATCGTGGCGTTTCTTCTAATTATTTTCTGTGAAATTAAACAGATATCGACAAGGTTATTTTGTAACTGATGTAACGTTATGGGGGTGTAACAAGTCTGTGTTGTGTTTTGGCGTTTTTTGATTGATTTTGCAGATAATTGTGATAACTGTTCTCCCTTCACTAATCGGATGAGTGTAAACAGAGTTTGTTGAAGGATTGTTTCTGAAGTAGTGGCTTCTGTCTACCAAGACTTTTATTCATAGTAAGACTGTTGTGTCCAACAGTTGTATATTTGATCAGTTCTGATTATTTTAAGAACTTGAAATTGACCAGCAATAGCTTTGATCCAAAAGTGGAACTGGAAGTAGCTGCAAACTTAGTTAAGTTACTGTAAACAGTGTGAGTATGAGGTTTTTACTCGTATAAGGCCTTTATTATTAAATTTAGTGAATCTAGTTTGCCACAAGTGTATAACTTGCCTATAATATGCTGTTGTGGTGGCTTGCTGGTGGTCTGGTGATTAGGGAGTTGTCCCTGTGTTCAGAAGGTCGCGGGTTCGAATCCAAAGACTGATGCAGCCTGGAGCAAGGTTCCGTACACACACAATGCTCCCTGGGCTCTGCGTTGGTAGCTGTCCACTGCTTGAGTTGGTGGAAGGGTTTAATGCCAAGAGAACATTTCACATTGTTCACACTGTGCTGTAGTGTGCATGTTAAACAGTGTGAGTCTGATGTCTTTTGGTCTTTATGTTCAAATTCAGTGAATCTAGTTTGCCACACTAATGCATAACTGCATAACATGCTGTTGTAGCGGCTTGCTGGTGAGGCAATCTTTGGATGGGCAGCTAGAAAATCTAACATTTTAACCATGTTTACCTTGTGTCTGAAATTGTTTATGGTGTTATTCTCAATGTTCTTCCCATCATCCTTTTAGTCTCCGGCCCCTGATGTGTTCATCAGGCCGGAGGGCAGAGCCGGGTCACGGTTCTTTGAGAAAAGTCACTGTACGGTAAGGAAATTAGAACAGTCCATTTTTGTTCTTTGTTTTTTCTGTAACAGACATGATCATAATTTGATTCGTGAAAAAGGGAAGGAGGAGGATCAGTGTTTCAATGTTGTCCACACTGACCTGGTATGTACTTTAGTAGGCTCAGTTTAGTCAATCAAAGCTAAAGCAACAGCAGATTTGGTTGAAAGAGCACAGGAATCGATTGAAGGCCAATTTTTCTTGTAATTTGTTGGGGGGTTTTTTTTTTTTTTTTTTTTTTTTACTTTGTGTCTTGTGGGCTATTAAATGACAAATCAGAATACACACCCCCTTTTACCCAAAAACAGGCTATTTGTAATTTTCGTTACTTTCAGTAGTTGTAAATTACCAGTGATCTAAATTGTTTGTCTGCTTTATATTTTGATTTTGCTTTTTAAAAAATTGATTGAGGCTAAATACTCTTAAACTTAGTGACCTTTTTAGTTAAAAATGCAAATGTATTCTCTTAAAGTTGGTGTCAATTGATGCCTATTGCAAAAAAGCAATTACGATTTACTTGCAATATCAATTCACAATTTACGTGCTATATTTCTCAAAAGAAACTTTAAAATAAGGATTGTGATTCATTCTTTTGAGATAATTCAACATTTTTACTTGCTGCTGCCTGAAATATGTTAGGGAGGAAGAAACGTTTTATTCCGTGGTTTCCGTGGTTTGAGTGTTATGTGCTGAATGGTGTTTGTCAGTCTGTTTGAGTATCCTGTGACAGGACTGGTATGTTAAATATTTGGAATGTGAGCTGTCTCTACCATTCCTTAAATGACACTTTCTACCTGTTAAAGGTCAACTGCTGTATTTTGCACCTTATTCAGAAAACAATCTAGACCGAACCACTTCACATGGGTGGGCCTAAGCTCCTATAGGGTGAATGAGTAATGTGTAAAAATGAACTTGTCTTTGTGACGTTACATTGTGTCACACGCAGATATGTATGATAATGTGATGAACCAATAGATTGGAACATATTAGAAAATATAATATGGTAATGAGGTAGTTCTATTCTTTTGCAGTGGAGCTTTTGTCCACTATGTCATACAGTATCACAAACCACATAAGCAATTCTATTTAAGGTAACCTAATAACTCTACATGGTTTGAGGAGAGTGTGAATATTTTGGCATGCAGCTTGCACTGTACTAGTTGATAGATTATATGCTTCTTTTATTTGAACCTATTAGCCTTGTAACTCCAGCGTAAAACTAAAAAAAAGGTCAATAACTACAAATGGTGCTGTGTAAATTAATTTTTTGGCTTTAAAAAATATTTAGAAGTGCTTTCTTTATTGAATACAGCTGGTTGCCATAACGATGTGGAGTGGACAGGGAGGAGAGGCCACAGGGCCTCCAGCTGCGTTGGACAGTAGGAAAGGTCAGTTTGATCGCCTACTCTGACCTCTACTCACATATGTTTCCTGTGGGACAACAAATTTTAACTAAACTATATAAAATCCTAATCATATTCAATCAAAAATTGTTTGAAAATCAGGTAGGTACTGTGTGATTGTCTTCTAAAGTATACACAGTTTCTTCACTAAAGACCAAGTATTTTTTTCTCAATAAGAAGCACAATAAAGCTGGTGGATTGCTTGCTACCAGATGAAATGTATGTCCCCTTCTGTTTTTCTCTCATTGTAATGTTTTGTGTTTGTCTCTTCTCAGAGATATCAGCTGCATGGAGGAATCTAAACCAGAGCAAAACTGCTGTAAGTGTTGAACTAGCAGAGTCTCTGTTTAATACTGTACGTATACACAGCTGAAAATGACAGAAACGTCTTTCTCTTGTTGCAGTTCTATTGAAATGCTGCCTCTGTTTGTCCTTGGGATTAACCCCTTTCATTTTCTTTTCTTAGACTAGAATGTATATAATGTTTCTGTTCAGATGCGTAGAGCTGCATCTGCCTTTTTGTTTTGGGGTTTGACTAATGTTTATAAATGTTTAATGACATTTATATAGGACACAACATATAGTAAACATATTATTGGATACTTGTTAACATTGGTACACGTGAAATGTTCCATCTAGGTGTTAACAATATGTATTACTAGAGCTACTAAAGTGTGTCAGTCATTTTTAATGAGGTATAGACTAAAGACAGGTTTTTTAATTTATAAACTAAAAAAATGCATTTGTATGGGCCTTTGTCTTGCTTTTGCATTTGAACAATTAATGTTTGATAAGTCCACTCATGTGTTTCAGTTACGGCATATAGAGAACCGACTGGAGGCTGTGGCTGGCTCTGGGGTGGTGATAAACAACGAAAAAGCACCTGGGAGCAGCAGCCGCAAAACTAGCTACAGGGGTAATACTGAGCATACCTGCTAATTAACTGACTGAAATATCCTGTTCTGTTCTGATTAAATCCCCAGACTAACATCCAAGAGGTGACAAGTACATATTCATTCAGAAAGTAAATAATCTGAAAGCATGTTTGGTTTAAAAAAAAAAGGGAAAATAAGAGTCTTTTTCTGGACCTGTTCACAATTTGAGGCCATTCTAAATGTGTTTGGTTTTTCCTTTCCATTACAGCAAGGGGTGGTGTAGATGATTCTGCTGCATCTAAACCCCACAGAAGCCGAAACCCAGAAAAGAGCTCCCGCAGCCCTCTAAGAAACAGCACACAGGACAACAGCACAGAAAGACTGCGCACACACACCTCTGAAAGGTACGTGCTAAACACAATTCACACAAACATAGGGTGACTCCTGTTGGAGGTGAACTTCTTTAGTGTCGGGTGTTGTGCAGGATGGATCATGTCTTCAAGAATTGTGCTGAATTTGTGCTGAATCCATTCACCTTAACTCAAACACTCCGTAAATGAAAAGCTTTCTCACAACATGATGCTGCCACCACCATGATTCACAGTAAGAATGTAGGCTGTGAAAAGTTTAGTTAGTTGAGGCATGTTCTAAAACAAACTCTAGAATCTTCCAGATCTCATGGCATACATTTGGACTCCATTATCTAGTTATATTACTGTTGATTGTAGCTGCACCAGAACTAGTGTAAAGGTTTTTACAGCAACAGGGTTGAATACTCAAGCAGTTCAGGTCTTTTTTTACTTTTAAATCTTTTGTGAATTGCATAATTTTCATCTATGGCTATTTTGTGTTGACTGGAGATATAAAATCCCAATTAATTACCGCGTGTGGTTTTTTTTTTTCCCCGCAGGGATGTTTCTACAACTGATCCCCGTTATGTCTCTGGGCTGTGTGTTTCTAATACTCCAGCAGTTTTGAGTGAGCTAGTATATGAGAGTGACTCACGACCGATTCAAACAGCCGATTTGGACAGCACTCACTCCTCAGCGCTGGACAATACAACCGTTCGAATCCTCAATGACCCACCTGTTCCAAGATCTGTTGTCTCAGGTGTCAGACCCAGCGCAAACCAAGTGGATGGTTATTGTGAGGCTCCAGTAGGCTCAGCATCTTCCAGTCCAGGGTCAGCATCTGTGAGGCTTGAGAAGCTGCGTCAGCGACGGACAGATGGAAAGCTGGAGAAGCTGAAGGAGCGAATCCGTAGGCAGAGGGAACAGCTAGAAGAAACGGGGGAGAGAGACAAAATTAGCAACCACCTGGAGCAGCCGGTGGGGATTGGAGCATCACTGGACACCACAGTGCCAACAGCTAAAGTACGCAAAGTGGCTCCTGCTCCTCGTGCACCTATCTATAAAGGTAAGATACCCAGATTCGCGCACACACGTATAAAGAGGCTAACACAGACTTGAAAAATAGTATTTTTTTGACAAGATCATGTCCTCCTCCTTTCAGGATTTAACACAAGCGAGACTAAAATTCGTGCTCCGGATGGCAGGGTCTTGGGGGAGGAGGAGTTTCTCAATTACAGCAGAGAGATCTACTCGCACCACTTCAAAGGTAACAGATAATGGACAACATTTGAAGAATGAGCTGGGGAATATTAAAGGGAGTTCAAGTTATTTAATTCAAACATGGAGACTGACAACTAAGCTAAAATTCAGTAACTGGATGATGCACTGACAAAAAACACAAACAAAAAAGACGGAACGATGGACATTACTCGCACTAATTGGACGCCATTTTGACTATGTAGCGGATGGGGAGGAACTTTCGACAAATTTTCAGAGTTTAATAAAACTGAAATGTTTAAAATTAAACAAAAGCAAATGAAATCATGAGGAGATTCATTGTGTAAACAAAAGCCGGCAGATATTTTGTCAGGCTGGAGAATCGTGATCAAATGTTAGTTCGTCACCTCCGCTTAGTACAAAATGTTAGTGTTTAATTTAGGACTTACCCACGGCAGTGTGCACTACAAAAGGAATTGTTCAGTGCGCACTCACGTAAGTGTGCGATATCAGACACCCATAGTCATGTTTATTAGAGGTCGACCGATACTGAATTTTACCGATACCGATAGCTAGGTTGGTCTGTACTTGCCGATAACCGATTAATTAA
>JBBIGB010067826.1:0-17034 GCA_037577075.1 Alestopetersius hilgendorfi
GAGAGAGACAGAGAGAGAGAGAGAGAGAGAGAGAGAGAGAGAGAGAGAGAGAGAGAGAGAGAGAGAGAGAGAGAGTGTATATGACAGCAAGAAAGTAGAGAAGAAACAAAGCGAGAAATAAAGAAAATATAAAAAGAGGGGGAAAAAAAAGAAAAACAAAAAGAGAACAGAGAGCAAAGAGGTAGTTCTGCTCAACAACAAAAACAGCTCAATTCTTTAATAGTGTGTGCATGCATGTGAGAGACACACACCCGTCTCTGTCGCTTCACTGCTCCTGTTCAGGCCGGTGTAGAGCCTGTTATGTAAACTGAGGGATTCTGGGCTGTGTCACAATTTGCCATGGCTACAGGCAAGTGTGTGTGTGTGTGTGTGTGTGTGTGTGTGTGTGTGTGTGTGTGAGTGAAAGAGAGAGAGAGACACAGTGTGTATAAGTGAAAGAGAGAAAAGTCCAATATTGGCCAGATAATTCAAGCCAAATCTTCATTTCACTTTTTGTGGTCGCTAAAGATCAATTTTCAGTTAACCAGATAGCTTAAGCCCAAGGTGAATTTTAATTATATCTTAAGCCCAAAGTTAATTTGTCAGTTAACTAGATAATTTAGGACTAAGATAGCTTAAGCCCAACAGGAGGGCAGTCATCACTTTGGGCATAAATGGTCAGGCTAAGCTGAGAACGGATTATGATCTGCAGGTGTTGGGAGGAGTTTTCAGGAGACGGTTGGTGTTTATGATTTTACTATCAGGTTAACCATCGGCTGTTGGACTGTTTCACTGATCTGAAGGTCAGTTTCTCTTGTTTATGGTCGTTTCGGTTTTCCTGAGCTGAATTGACCCGAGTCGTATTTGTGCAGAAACACAAAACCACCGTAATAAAGTAATTACAAAAGGTGTTGATTACTGACACTTCAATGATTAGACTTGATTTCTAAGACCTATGAACAAAGCTTTGATGTGAGAAAAAAAAAATCAGATTTACCCGATGGCAGTAGTGCACGGCTGAAACAATCTGTCTGAAGAAATGTCTCGCTTCTTTCTCAGAAATCTGCCTCTCGCTGATGTAGTCAAACAGGTCTCCTCTGCTTGCATACTCCATCACAATCACGATTTTATCCTTATTCTCAAACACTGTGAGGAGAAACAAACACCGCGTCAATGGTTTCATTTAGTCATTTACAGCACAAAAGGAACTGAACACGTCACCAATATTCTCGGTAAATATATTCCTGAAGGTGCTTTTGGCATGAAATTCTCACCAGATGTCAGTAACAACACATGCAATCCACACATGCAAAGAAATCAAACCATAAATGTCCATAAATTAAAAATGTGTTGACCACGCTTACTGACATTTATTTAATACTTCGTACAAAAGTGTCCTGTATGGAGAAACTAGCCGCATGCATTACTCATGTGTGATTTTGGCCCATTCTTCCACACAGTCTTCAAATCCTGAAGGCTCTGTGGGCCCCTTCTATGAGCTTTTAGTTCTTTCCATAGAATTTCTACAGGATTCAGGTCGGGTGATTGGCTGGGCCATTCTAGAATCACTGAATCACTTTGGGATCACTGTCCTGCTGAAACGTCCACCCTCATTTCAACTTCATCATCATTGTCGGTGCCAGCATATTTTTTTCCATTCGTTCTTCCTTCAATTATATCCTTCATGGTATTCTCACCTCCAAACTTCACTGTTGGGTTTGGTGTTTTTGGGAAGATATGCAGTGACTTTTGACCTCCAAACATGATGTGCTAATTTTGGTCTCATCTGACTAGACAATATTCACAGGCTAGTCTAATTTTAAACGTGCTTCTACATGCTTTTTTTTTTTTTTACATACAGGCCATGCTGGTTGACTGCATTACTTGTTGGTTTCTTTGAAACAGTTGTACCTGCTAATTTTAAGTCTTTCTGAAACTCTCACAAGTGGCCCTTGGCTCTTGGACAACTCTTCTGATAATTCTTTTCACTCCTCTGTCTGAAATCTTGCGGGGAGCGCCTGGTAGTGACCGGTTTATGGTAAAATTATGTTCTCTCCACTTCCTGATTATGGCCCCAACTGTGCTCACTGAACAATCTATGGCTAAAAAGTAATGGACGCTAATTAGTACTAAATGTACATTAACATACTTCAAAATGTACGTGGTAGTAAAAAAGTAATTGGCCTTGAATCTACGTTAGTGTGGCTAGAAACAGTATTAGCAGCCCCAGGCCAGACCTTTGTTCATTTTTTCAGACAATGGCATTGGATAGCAGGTGGGGTAAAAGGGGGGGTTGTGTACATTTGATTTTTTGCCAAATTTTAGCAGCAGGCGGGAGTTGGGGGGGGGGGGGGTTTGGACACCCCAGCTTACATAACTCAACTGGGTCAATGCCGGACAAAAAACTTTGCGTGACTGTGTGTGTGTGTTTCTGTGTACCCCATCATCATTAAACACCATTAAATAATCCATTAGTTACACACGGGTTGCTCACAGATTTATGTAATGAATTGTGTGTCTTGTAAGACAATATCATAAACAGAAATTAATTTTCTACTCTCATTTCTTTTAATATGGATCATATTGGATGCCATACACAATGTGTAAAAACACATTATGCCTGTACAGTACTGTGTAAAAGCCTTTCCTGTATTTTTACAGGAACAGTTCTCCAGGCCTCCTGAAGGACTTTCAAAAAACAATTTTCAGTCCAGTGGCCTATGCATGAATTATTCAAGCAAAACAAAGCAGCATTTACATTTACATTTACGGCATTTAACTGACACTCTTGTCCAGAGCGACATACATCAGTGCTTAAGAAGTCCACAACTCTTTCTTACCTGAAAAACAGCTTAAATCCAAGTCAACTATTTAACTAAATACTGCAGTCAGAGCATCTAATTTCATTCATTTAATCTACTCAATATTCCAAAAAACAGAGTTTGACAGGCAGAAAGTAGTATTTTTGCACCAACAAGGTGAGTCAAAGCAAAATATAAATGTATTTATTTGTATTAAATTATTTTGCCGGGGTTCTGGTGGTTTCTCTGACCATACCTTCGTATATCGTGACGATGTACGGGTGACTGAGGGACGACATGATCTCGATCTCCCTCCGGATGTGTGCAAGGTCCTGCTCATCCTTAATCTTCTCCTTCCTGATGGACTTGATGGCCACCTACAGCAGAAAGAGAGGGAGGGTAAAAAATAAATAAATAAATTTAAAAAAATTAAATTAAATTAAATGAAAAAAAATTCACTGAACTACACATTTTCTGACCCCACCAATTAGCATGGTGTTAACTGCAGGCCTACATAAACACACTTCCTTCAGTTTACTTTTTATTCAAAATTTCTGTAGAATCTTAAAGGGCTTTTTAAGATTCTACAGAAATTTTAGATTTAGATGGATTTAAAGTCATATGGAATTGTTCAGTAATCTCTAATAGACTTGTTTATGTGATTTCTGGCGCCATACAACTCATCACAACATATAACACGGGCTAAAATTCGTTAGCTTAGCCTAACACGGTCGCAGTTAGCCACATACTAATTGGAGGGTTATTGGCTTCAGCTGTTTGTTAGCTATATTAGCCTAACACACAATAGAAGCCTATACCCCAACAATTAGTGTAGTGTTAACTGCAGGCCTAATTCATCATACACACTCCTCAGATAGTGAAGGAAAAAGGCAGAATGAGAGAGAAAAAATTAAAGAAAAAAAAGTTCCAAAAGATCCATATGGTTGTTAAAGAGAAGAACTTCTATCTTAAGATTTTTTCTTTTGCTCCTTATTTCCCCTAAAGAGTGGTTTAGGAGAAACAAGTCAGACCCCAGTAAACCTCCTATAAGTTTTAAACTTCCTGGGCTGACAAATTTCACACATGTATGGAAATGTTCCAAAAAGTGTGAAGTCAAACATAGTGACGTCAAATTTGACCTGATCTTCCACCCCGAGGTTTTTCTCCTCTTTCACACTCCCACTCCAACCTTATATCAGCAGAAAACACCCAAAGAAATGTGTGAACTCCTGTGTGTGTGTATTTGGGTGTGTGAGATGCCACTCAATCTAGTGCCACTGTCTGTATGCTAATGTTGGTTTTGTATTACGTCAGAGCAAAACAAAAGACTGTGGAAGAACCCAAATGTGTGTGTGTGGTGGTGTTGTATGTAAATCCTGTGTGTATTACGTGAGAGCCCTACAAAAGGCTTTGTATGAGTGTGTGAAAGGCCATTTGCATGCGATCACTTGTGTGCGTTATGTCAGTAATACACACACACACACACGATTCTGTCAGAGAGAGACGGGCCGTTATGGACATTTGTCATTAACACTGTGTGTGTGTGTGTGTGTGTGTATACATAGATGTTTGAGATTCCACACAGGCCTGTTTGCGTCAGAGGCGACCCCCGGGGGGAAGACATGAGACAGGGATGACTGGGGGTGGGGGTGCACAGGTCAAAGGCCACATACAGACTTTGTGGGGAGACAGATAACAGTGAATCTCTACTTTATAGACACACACACACACGCATCTTGTAGCTTTATCCTTATTAACCATGTGAGTATATGCAGTTTAATGGCGGATTTATTAGTGATTTGAATGAAAAGCCGATTCTGCTGAGAACAAGTTGGTTCTGTACACAGCCTGAAAGAACAGAACCACCAGGCCGAGGTCACTTTAACAAGGTCACTCAGCCAGCAGCTCGAAGAGTGTGTATATCTGCGTGTGAGCCTCTAATATCTGTAAATTTGACAGCATGTGATGTACCAGTGTAACAGAAATTGTCCCAGAAGGAAGCGCGTGTTCTATGTGGGGGAAATCATGGCTGTTTTATCCTTTTGATAAGGAGTTAAACACTTCAGTGCAAGAGGTATTTTAAAGGGGACATATGATGCAAAATTCACTTTAGTATTCACTTTAGTTATAATAGGTCCATGGGCTATACAAAACATGCTCATGAAGATCATTTTGAAAGGAACTGAAACTGACAATAATATGGCGGGTGAAATCTCGGTATACAAGAGTGTTCTGGATAAACAAGAGACCCAGTATAAGTGAGTTTTGCATAACATGTCCCCTTTAAGGGTCCTACACATTCACACGAGTGGCAAAGTGGCAAAAATAGTATATAATTAATGGGAAAAAATATTTATTTATTTAGGTGTACTACATGAACACAGTGCAGAAGTATAGTATTTTTTTATGCTTTTCATAATACTTAATAATAATAATAATAATAAAATAATAATAATAATAATAAAAAATGTAAAAGATTTGTACATTATGTTTCAGCATCACATTTCAGTATATCATTGCTGTCAATGTTTAGACATTAACATTTACTTAAACACACACAAAGTCAGAATTGTCGTGTAATTGTAGAACTGAACAAGCTCATTCCTCTGAAGGATGTTGGACTGTGTGTGTGTGTGTGTGTGTGTGTGTGTGTGTGTGTGTGTGTGTGTACATGTTTGTTTCTCTTCCACTAAAAAAACAGCAGTAGATACAGAAGCAGCTCCTTTGACCTCCTGCGTGTCCGTCCCAGGGGCCAGTGGTGTGACCCTTCTGTTTTCTTTCCTTTAGACTGGCCGTCCTGTTTAATCAGCTGCTTCTTCCAGCACCATCCGACCCCACTGACCTTTCACCCACACAGCGGCGTGGCTAATACAGAACCTCGGCTAACCCAGCGGCTCAGATAACACAGAAGTGTATCCCACACATTCATGCTGAAGTTCCATGGAGTGTTTCAGCCCCGTGCTGCCTTTTGAATGAACTGCAATACAGGGGAGCCAATCGGAAAAGAGCTCATTTACATAAATCACCCTTAACAGCACAATAAATAATAAATGGTTGGAAAACGGTAATGTAAGAAGGAATTATGAGCTGTGAAATATTTTGTACACAAACCCATCAAAATTAATAGAAAAGAAAGTGTAGAATACTGGCCCTTGAAAAACAGTGAAAGACTCTTTGGCTCTTTGATTAGTCAGAGGCTCATTTGCATATTGTAGCCTGTTGATTTTTAATATTACAGAGAAAGACGTCACAATACAGATAACGATATTGTGTGCAGTCCTAGATAAAGGATAAAAGGTATTTCTACAGTGATTTCAGCAGGAGGAAAAGATGCCTCAGGGAAAAGCCCCGGACAAGAGTTCACCACTGTTTGTTTCCTCCTCTCCACTTTCAAGTTCAGAGGAGTAATAGCAGGCGTCAATCAGTAACTCGTTTAAACAAGAACTTCATCCCTCCATCCCTCACCTGCATATACCTTTAAAGTTCTCATAATCTGTCATTTTACATTTTCCCTGTTGAACCGATCAGTTTGTAACACTTGTTTGTAACATTTGTGAACCCAATTCATTTCTACTCTTAGAATTATATATACAGTGCCTCTAAAACAGCTGTAGATGAGATCTGTTCTGATTGGCTGCCTTGTATTATATCGATATTGGTCTCTGCAATACTGATATCACAGAAAGCTGCAATATGCAAATGAGCCTCTAACCTAATATAGTGTTTCTGACTGTGACAAACCACAGCTTCAGGTTAGTCATGAATCAAGGTCTTCATGAAAAGTCTTAATTATTTTAATCTGTAAAGGTTAAAGATCTGATTAGCCGATTAGTTTTTAAAGGGCCTAAATTCTACATTTTCCTTCTATTTAATAGTTTCCATCATTCACAAAGCAATCGGTGCTTTGTTACTCCGTATGAGCTCAACATTAATGGGCGAGGCTAAACTGCAGCAGGCAAATACAGAAATGTTTAAATGTGTTTTTGTGACATCACAAATATCATTTGAAAACACTGTTTTTGCTGCTATTCCCATATATGGATGATATGCTCTGAAACAGTGTTTATATACAACATTAAGCTCATGTTTAAAAAACGTGAGGTTTTCCATTACATATGGGCTCGTACCTGTATCTGGTCCTGTTTTGTTATGAAGACCGACCTAATTTGCACTTTTTCTGTAAAAGGTGCATTTCGACCGAGGCCTCATTTCAGAGAACCACAACAAACAGACTCGGCACAGCTGCTGTCAGTACAAACATCTAAATCAGTCACACGACACACGACACGCTCCAAAGCCCTTTAATCACATCAGCATGTTCCTCTACATTCCAAACTGCCCGGCGGACACCGGAGTGACCTTGAAGTTAAGGGACCATAGTTTGGTGTAACTACTGTAAATCCAGGGCTTTGAATCCCAGGACACACTCACCTCCTGCTGCGCTCATGTTCAACATGTCCTCTATTTATAACTCTGGTTGTCATAAAGGACGGGGCCACACAATCACGTCACGTTTACTCGATTAAAAGTTCTGGCACGGACGATGGACAGGTCATCAGCCTGTGCTCTCTCCACCAGGGGGAGCTGTTAGACTGCTTTAGTGAATTTCACTGAAAGGGAGGAAACCAGCAGGATCTCACTAATGATCTTATAGTCAAAACCACAAATTTCATATGTGTGAAACAATTTCTTTGTTGAACGGGGTGGGGGGTGTAATGTATAAACATGCACGCCAGTCAAATGTTTTAGCACACATTGAGATTTTCAACAATTGCATATTACTCACTTAATATTTACTAAAAAAATACTCTTCAAAACTTCATTTCAGAAAAGGGAAGTAAACACTGTCGCGCCCAGTGGATGAGTCTGAGGTCAGCTGGTTTTCGCCTTGTTATTCACACACAGACACAGACACACTGCAAGATCTAGCATGTTCACACATATCTAAGGAAAACCCTGAGGTCACCACACACTCGCACAACATTGCAAAATATTTTGCAGAATACAGGATGTTTACTCCTCTTTTTTTCAGGAACTGCTGAGATTTACAAACCACAACCTCAAGACACTCACAGCAGAAACAGACAATCTAGAGCCCCAGAAATAGAACCTGATCTAGATCCGCAGCAGCAGGTGCTCCAGAGCTCAGACAAGAATTAAGGCAGGACCATATGTCCCTCTGACCCACACTCCCCTCCTTCAGCACGGAAATGACTGAAATCAGGCTGTGGCCACGTTAAGCCCCACTAACGTCCTTCAGTCTGTGGTTCTAATTACTTGAGTCATGTGGGATCAGAAACTGCATGATTATATACATATGGTATGATATGAAAAGCATGGGGCAGCATTAACAATCCCGAACACACTTTCAATTCAGTCAAAGCTCCCTGACAGAAAAAAACACGATGGATCGGCCTCCCCAAAGCCCAGATCTTCACACGAGAATCATCTGGACAGAGAACAGAACAAAAGAGCTTTGAAATGTCCTGGAGAACTATTCCTCAAGACACTTAGAGAGCTCAGGCTGTGAACGGAGGTCATAATGGTGTTCAGAACGAACACTGATTTTAAGAACAAATGCTGACTTTAAACAGTGTTTGAACATGGTGTAGTAAATCACTGCACCAACCTGCTGTCTCATTTTTTACAAAGTAGAAAGAAATATGGGAGGGTCCTCAAGACTTTTGTATAGTACCATACAATAAGAGCTGCACACTAGAGCTTCAGTTAGACAAAGACTGCCTTCCAGACCTGTCTCTGTGGATCGACGGAATTTACATTAGGAAACCCTTAAGAGCTGAAATGAGGATTAGCATTAGCCTAATGGTAACAAGTTCCAGACATTGCATGCAGGTTCCAGACGTTTACAGAGTTTAGCTTTCACTTTGTTTTCCCCAGAAAACAGGGAGTGGCTATTTATCTCTGAATCTGTGTGTGTGTTCCACACAAGCAAAGCCAGTCTCAGATTAACAGCACACACACTTTTACTTTTACACTGAGGTCATTCTGGCAAACCCCAGAAATTCCAGCTGTAGGAATTTTGGGGAAATTTAATTTCAATGTAAATGTAGCATTTAGTCAAGTGACTAGGCTAGCATTACATTTCAGAGGAGTAATCAAATATAATATTCAAAGGAATGTTTTTAAGAATAATAGGTAGTATACATTATACAGAATTTTAGATTATATATTAAAATGTACATATAATATTGGAAAATATTTAAAGTTACATATTAAAAGCAGTTATAAAATTCATAAACCTAAATACAGGTTTTTAAAAGTAGGTATAATACTCAAATAACTATTTTTTTAAAATTATATATATATTTGTCAGATGGTCCAAAATTATCAAAGCTTTTTTTGCCCAGAAGCACAGTGTGGGTCATCGTAGTTTTGGGGGTGGAGCTTAGCTGTACCCTTTGATTAAAGCCTGACTCTGAGTTAAGAGAATCATCTGCTTTAACACTTTAATCCAGTTTAAGCAGGACGGTCCAGACTCACCACCTTTTAATTCCTGACCCCCTTCAGTCTCCCAAACCCGCTTTAAGGGATACATATCCCTGTTTTATTCCGAGACCCAGTGTTAACATCTGGAACATCTGTTATTTGTTTACTTGATTTTCCATCCTCTCTTAATCCCTCAGAATGAGGTTTGTTACTGTGCCTTTAAGAATAATTTATCTAAACGAGCCCCTGAAACACTCTGTGTAGCGTCAGATGTGTTTATTTTTGGGATATCACAGACGAACAAATTGCCAAAAGCCGTTTTAACAGGTTAGCATGGATTTACACACCACATCAAAGAAAGATGAAAAGTTAAAAATCTTCTGTTTTCCATGATATGGGTCCTTTAAGGGAACGGTCCACCAAAAGCTAAATTCACACACCTTACCCTCGGCTACACTGAGCGACATGGTGGGGCAGGGCTGAATCGCTGCTACTTAATAAACAAAAAAACGTGTAAAGTGGTCCCTTACACTCATGCATGAACGCAGCACAGCCCAGCAACGTGTGAACATAGTGAAATTGTCTTTCACCAACATGGCACCTGGGGAGATGTGTGGTGACAGTACCTTGCTCAAAGGTACCTCAGTGCTGCCACTGGCAGTCCTGGGATTCAAACCCATGACATTCTGATCACAGGGGCAATTCCTTAACCACTAAGCCAATGATTTTAGCATTTTAGCTCCCACCATAACAATAGTAACACAGAATTTATAGGAAAATAAATTCCAAAACAATTTTGTCAGTAGGAACACCCCTGATTGGTGGATTCAGGCCAATGAAATGGCATTAACAAACTCCACAAAAGCATAAAACAGGTAAAAATGGTCATAAATATATAACGGTTATTAAATTGATTTGCTTAATCGCTATCGCATTACTGGTCTACTGACATCACAAAAGGCTGCAATATGCAAATGAGCCTCTCACCACAGGGTGACCAATTACAGCTCCAGGTGAGTTACTGGCTGTTCTGATCAATCGAGGTCTTCATGTAAAAATGGGTCAGTTTGTAGCTTATTTTCCATATTTGGGCTATATGGGGAGGGGGTAAATGTACCATTTTAAACAATAGTAGTCTTAATCCCAGAAAACAGATTAAATGAGCCCATTAATATTGTGAAAGGCGCTCTAATCACAATATGTAGCAGTAAAATCACAATACTGATATTCTAGGAGGTGTTTTCTGAGCAGGACCTGTTCCACTCAGCTTCCCCTCAGGTTATTTAAAGCTTTTCTCTCCTCTGGGTGTGCGTGATTAGAACAGTAGAACCAGTTTTTTGCTGCTTGCTAAGGAGAGTGTGTGTTTTTGTCTGTGCATGACTCATTCTGAGCCACAATAAGAGCCACAGTTTGCTCAGACACGCAATCAAAACCTGAGGAACCTAACAAGGAACCTCCAGCTGAGGAGCAGAATCACCTTCCCGAAGGAGACCCTCAAACACAGCAGGTTCCGCAGTAGTTTTGAGCTGAGAACCCTGAGGACCCGTCTCAGAACATCCAGCACAGGTGGCCTGTTCTGATCTTTCTGTCCCACCTTAAATGGAGCAGAAGTTACAGTCTGGCATCTGATTCAGTACTTCAGTACTTAAGTAGATTTGAGGCCTTTTATTCCATTCCTCCTTTAACTGGGGTGCCAGACTGTAACAGCTGCTCCATTCAAAGTGGAACAGGATACCAAAGAGTCAATAAGACCTTCTCAAGCTCCTAAGTTCTGATAGTTCTGGTGTGAAATAAAGTTCTGGAGCTCCACAGTGAGGAACAGCAAAGCAGAACCAACACAGCAGAACCACATTCAACCCAAACCAAGAACCAGCAGCTGAACCAACACAGCAGAACCAAAAAGTCAACTCAGTAACAAAAACTATTCAAATTACAAATAAAAGTTGAAATGCAGTTTTTTATTTATTTATTCATACCTTCATTCGTATTTAATACTAAAAATATAGTTGACATTCTATAAATTAAATGTGAACATATTTATTTCTTCATTTAACATTATTTTATTTAGTTTTATGCACAACAAAATATGTATATAAAAAACAGGCCTTCGTTTATTTATTCATGCTTTGGTTTTACTTTATTTAGTTTTGAATATTAAAAAGACATGTTCATATATTGACCGTTTATTGTTGTTTATGAGTGCAGGAGCTGATTGTGAATAAAGTTGTTCAGAGCGAATAGGTCTGGGCCAGGGGGTCTCACCTCTCTGCCGCTCCGCTCCACCGCTCTCTTCACGCGGCCGTATGTGCCGGTCCCGAGGGTCTCTCTGAACTCGTACCGATGTTTGATGTTGTGCTTGTGGAGGTGCCGCTTCACCGCCTGCCGCCGAACCGCAACCGGCTCCTCCTGCCCGACGCCCTGCATGATCTTCACGAGCTCCTCTCCAAACACACGACCCCTTCGGCACAGCGCCTAACACACACTCACCTCACACTCATCACACACACTGATAACACGCGCTCTCCGCCCTCCTTAAAGCGGCCCAGCGGCCAACGCTCTCTGATTAATATTCATGAGGGGGCGTGAGTTTGAACCGACCCGAGGTTGCCAAGTTTGTGAAGTTCGTGAAGCTCTTGAGTTTCGCTCTAAATTTATATATATATATATATATATAATAAACAGATGCAATTGAGATAATTGCACATTGCCCTGGGACAGCAGTTATTGCACTTTGTAAGTGGTAATGGTATGAGTTGGTGTGTATTTAGTGTATTGATGGCTTGTGGAAAAAATCCGTGTCTGAGCCTGTTGGGAAAGAAGTTGGACAGGCCATGAGCAGCAGGGCCGCCCCGGAAAGGCACTATGTTAATAAATATATACGTTAATATATAATAAACATACACTGATGAACTGTCTCTGATGATTCCCGCAGCTCTGCCGATGTAATCTTTCAGTGACTGTGGTGTCCCGAGAATCCCGAGAAAGTCGGTGCCCCGTAGGGACACTACGCCGCCTGGTGGCTGCTGCTAAGACAACGTGAAGGAGGCCTATTTAATCCCGAGACCAAGGAACAATTGATTTGGTATTTAGGTTGATCACAAAATGTAATGATATTGTTTTCCTTTTGGATTTTTGGATTTGGATTTCTGCTCAAACTTTTCATCAGATGTTCTCAAAAGACCTCCAGATGTAGTTAGCACCATTCTGTAAATGATTCTGTTACACAGCAGTGTTGAAGCGTAATTTAAAGGGGAGGTTTAGTTTAACTTTTAGCAAATGTTTAATCACGCGTGTGCAAGTCTGTGTGTGTTGACACTGGAATGCTAACAAACTTCAGAACTCCAACTTACACATCTCTTCTTATCCATAATCATCCCTCTGAATCTGGATAAAACAGTCCCGATGTCCCCAGCTGAGGTTACTGAATAAAGGTTGTTTAAACGTTTAAAAATACTGCACATTTCTGAAATCTCACTAAAGTTAGACTCTCATAGGAAAGAAGCAACGTGATTTTTAGCCACATAAACATAATATGGACAGAAAATTAATCACTTATCTCCTTTGCATCTTCCATGGAAGATGTGATGCTTTGAAAAGAAAGTCCATGTGCACTGTGAGCCACAACCTCACAAATGTGACATCACTAGAGCTCAAATACCAGGACTCAAATAGTTGGTATAAATTATGCTTGACTTAGAGACCTTAAAAATATGTCCACCTCAGTGGACAAAATGAATTGCTGGATCTCAGGAAAACAAAGTAATAAATAAAAAAAACTGTGAATCTGCAGAGAGGGTGGGAGGTGCTTTGTGGATGAGTTGCATTATGGATGAGGGGTATTAGGAGGATAATTGCTGAGGAGTGTTGGTGATATATACAGATCTATGTCAGATATTCCTTATTCTCTACTGTAAATATTTTTCTTATCCAAAGTTTATATATACTGTTATACTTATTAGTTTACATGAATGTGTCAGTGTATTTTTATTCTATTCTTTATACTTTTTAGCTGCATTCGGGTGCATCATGGTTACATTTTACATCACGTTGTCCATTTATAACCTCGTAAGAGACAAACATCTAGAATCTCTTGCTATAGTTCGCAGAGTCGCCGCCAGATGGAGACAAAAGCCGTAAAAAAGTCAAGCGCCGATTCGCCGTGGGTGGAATGTGAAACATGTCCTAAAATTTCATTGTAATTACGAAAAACGTGAGAAAACAGGACGTGAAGGAAACCAGGAAAGCGCTGCACTTTTTCAAGAGTTCGGAAACCAGTGCCAAAAGTCCGAGCACGAAATCTGCACATATGGACTCCAGAATGGAACTGTATTTATTTGTTTATTTATTTACTTATTTATTTTTTATTACTCAGCAGGTTGAAACCTGTCCAATATGGAACGTTCTTGCTGGACGCTTGGAATCTCCCTCCCTTGTTGTTTGTGTCGGGCTGGTGAGGCGGGGCTGCGGTTCGGGACTACATTTCCCATCGTGCATCGCGCAGACCCAGCCTTCAAAACAGCCCCCCCCCGGCAGCGCGGTGCGGCGCAGCGCTCCCCTATTTTTCACACTTTGCAGAGATTAAGACACCGCGTCCCGATTCAGAACGCCCAGATTCAGGACGTCCCGCCACCGATCCGTCCGTACTAGGAACCGTTCGGAAAAACACCAGTCCACTCCAGCTGGGAAAAGTCTGCATCCTTGGAAATCTTCACCATTTCAGGGCACTTTAAGGGCGCATTCCACCCTAAATCCACTCACCCGGCCCGGCCCGCACAGCCGCACTCCGCTCTGGTTCAGGTCAAAGGGCTGTTCTGCTGGGAATCAGCCGTCTGTCTCTCTTCTTCTCCTCCAGGACAAACTTTAGCTAAAGCTAGCCTAGCTTCTCTGAGAGCTGCAGCCTGATTCTGGAGGCTCTGCCAGGTTCTGGAGGTTCTGACGGCTCTGACAGGCCCTGGATGTTCAGGGAGGTTCTGCAGTTTTTTGGGGGATTCAGGCATGTTTTGGAGGTTCTGGTGACTCGGCAGGATCTGGAGGTTCAAGCAGGTTCTGCAGGTTTAGAGTTTTCCACTGCTCCTTTAGACGCATGCTGTACACAGTTGTGCTTAGGCTTTGTGTCCTGCCTGCTTGTTTTTAGTTGTTTTTCCCCTTCTCCTCCCTCTCTCCCTGTTTTTTGCCTATGCCAGAAATACCTTGGTCAAGTGATCCTCTAATCCCGGCCTGCTTGGGTTCCTTCGTCTGTTGGGCCGCCCTGAACCTCTGAAGCTGTCCAGCATCAAGAGCAGATCTCCATGAACCTCACAGTTCCATGATTTTGGATTTTTAGTGAAGAAAAACAGAAAAAGGACTGTGATGGAGAAGTAGGTCTGTGGGATCTCTATTACTTCTGCTGCTCCATGGAGGTTCTAACGTGAAACTGCCAGCATTTCAACCCCCACAAGAAAAACACCACACACACACACACCCTGTGTCCAGGAGAACTACAGTGTTGTGTGATTTCCAGGGCCCCCCACCAGTGTATGTGTGTGCGTGTGTGAGCCATTGCCCACACAATGGAAGCTGGTGGTCCTCAGAAAGTGTCTCCTCTGACCCGTGAGCTCACGCGGGTCTTTGGGAACCATAACAAACATGCAGTTCTCTTGAAGAGGAACCTGAAGGAGACTGAGGGTTTCTTCAGAGAAATGAGACACAACTACAGCAATGCAAGGTCTTCAGCATCCACCACAGCATCTCTGGAAGCAGGTGAGGATACCTAACACCCATTGCACACCATGCAAAACATGATGTTTGAGTTTAAAGGGAAAATTCACCATTTTTTTCACCATCTCCCATACTTTAGTGTGAACAGAGTGTGTTTGACATGAAACTGTATAGTTAGTTGTAGAGAGTCTGATTTATTTACAGTGGTGGTGAATTGGCCCTGTTGTCTCCAGCCCAAATCCAGCTGTTTTATTCACTACCACCAGTGAAGTTTATATGTTAATGATGGTTAAAAAAGGAGAATCTGAACTAAGTCACTTTTGTTCTGGGGACTATTTGTATCCCTCTACATGCATCCCTCTACCATGAATGGTTTTAGATTTAGGACCTGAATGGGTTTAGTCTTAGGACTGAAAGCTTCTCAAAACTATATTGACATCTCAGGTGACGTCTCATGCAACCACAACCATTTTCCTGAAATAACTTTATATGAGAAGCTTTTAGAGGCAGGCGCCTGGTTCCATTTACGATCACTATGAACAGTTCTGATAGAGAGAAGCACAGTGTGGTGTGTGGGTGTTAGATGATGATTTGGTGGCTGTGGTGGAGGTGAAACATAGTTTCGGTTAATATCCTTACTGGTTCTTGGTAACATCACAAAATCAGAAGATGTTTCAGAGACAGAGGTGAACTGTGTTTTAAAACAGGACGTATGCAAATGATCTCTTTTTGATTGCTCTGTATTGAAGTTCACCCAGAATACACAGTGAATGGACATAACTGCTGTAGGCTGAAAAAAAGAGATGTAATATGTAAATGAAAATGTGTTGATCTTATGTCATCACAAAAACAAAGCTGTTTCTGCATTCAGTTTCAATATATGGATGGTGTAGAAGGGATGGACACCAACAGTATTTTTGTACTTGAAGAGTTTTTAATTCCGGAAGAGTGCTGATATCGGCCCTTTATGGACTGAAAGGCATTACAGTTGCAGTATGGAGTGAAATGACTGCAGTAGTGATATGGTGCAGCTCTGGGGCAAAGCCTGCTGTTTTTAAAAAGTGTTTAATAATTCAGTTGGTATTGGTTTATTGATTTAAGTAGCTGTCGTACAGGTGATGGTGTGGATGAGATCTGCAGGTCCAGGTTGGAGTTATCTGGTGGTGTGAAGAGCAGTAAAAGGTGTGTTTTGCTGCTGGGGAACCTCTGCTGGGGGGGTGGAGGTAGCTCAGTGGGTGGGATATCTGCCTCCGGACCAAAAGGTCATGGGTTCGAATCCTAACTTCAAGACCCTTAACCCTAAGTTGCTCCAGGGAGACTGCCCCCTGTAGGTAGGGATTGGAAGTCGCTTTGGATAAAAGCGTCTGCTAAATGCCAAATATAAATGTAGGACTGGAGGTTCAGAGATGTTTCTCTGCAGTTTTGGCTGCCACAAGTAGTTATTTGAGGTAGTGGTTGCCCTCCTATTAGCTCAAACCAGTCTGTCTGTTCACATCACTGGAGATTGTTTTTTTTCTGGACTGTTCTCTGTAAACCCTGGAGATATTTGAGTCGTCTTACATCGGCTTTCTTCTCCGTTCTGATGTTAAGTTTGAACTTCAGCAGGTCGCACACACTCCCTCCTACCCAGGTTTAAGGGCCTATATGAGTTGGTGGCCAGGTTGGATTGCGTGCGTTTGATTGCGTGTACCTTTCCAGTGAGTTTTAAGATGAGGACACTTACATAAACTTTTTTTTTACAAAAGAGTTGTCATTTTGAACTGTTCAAATGACCTATCCGTACTCATCAGTCCACCAATAATTATCAGTAGTGACGGGTAAAGTCATTCCAGAAACCAATTCACATAAATTCACACACAGATCTCACCTAAAGTGGTGAAAGCTGAATAAGACAGACTCGTCAAAGTGTAAGCAGCCTAATGACCTTTAACCTTAATACATAATTACAGTTCTCGTTGTAACTACTGAATACTATATTGCCTAGTTTTCAGAAATGTAGGCAATTCATTTTTTCACATTTACATTTCCATTTCCATTTACGGCATTTAGCTGACGCTCTTATCCAGAGCGACGTACATCAGTGCTTAAGAATTCCACAACTGTTTCTTAC
>JBBIGB010067919.1:0-17034 GCA_037577075.1 Alestopetersius hilgendorfi
GCTGACTGAGACAATGGAGAAAAAATGTGTTTTCACTGAGGTAGCATTGATTTGAAGTTGGTTCAATTAAAAAAATATAGCTTAGATGTAGTAAACTACTTTTACCATGATGCTGTAGCTTAGCTTGCTACATTTCTCAGGGCAGTAGCTTTAGTGTAGTTAAGCTTAATTCAATGTAGAGTAACTGGTAGCTTAGCTCACTACATTTTCTAAGCAGCTTGCCCAACACTGGAAATCAGTGTAACTGTTCAAACCAACAGTCATTTATCTCTGCAGTTATACATGAAGAATGGGGCCGTCCTGCACCTAGTCTTACCTGGAACGTAGTTCTCATCCAGGCATCTATTGTTTTGCCGAAAAAAAGAGAAGCCATTAAGCTTAGAGGACAAATTCTCTTTAACAGACCTTATGTGTTTGCCTGCCATAGTCTGCCTATTAATCTCAGCTTCACAGGAAAAAAGAAGAAGAGAAGAACAGACGTACGATATCAGAGATGCTCTGGCAGAAGACATCACAGTTAGGCACTTCTGTCAGACTGTTCAGGATTTCCAGTGGGGTGGTGATGATGTGGTGACAAAAACATAGTGCTTTTGGCTCTCAACTAGTCTGGCATGCTCCCAGTTTACAACAAAACAACATAACGTCGCTAGCCAGTGCTGCCAGAAATGGTGAATATGCTATGAAGTCTTTGCCTTCAGAGAGACAGTAAGAAGGTCTCATCTCACTTCTACTTTCTTGGTTCAGTAATGCTTGCAAAGATTCAAAATGGGTACAAAACATTGTTTATTTTACTTTTTCCACAACCAAACGCTGAATCCCTGTTAGCTGCTGTAGGGAGCCGGCTGGCCTGCTGACTGTAATCTGCCAAGCACACGCTGCCTTGAGGTGGACCCAGTCCTATTGTGTGTTTTCATCTTCTTTGGCTTGGGCCTTGTACCTTAAGGCTCAGTAGATCTGCACTGACCACATGGCTCTCAGCAGCAGCATATTCCACTATCACTGCTCGCCAACGGGGGCAATGAAGTTGAATCATCGCTCATTTTATGAAAATATTGTAAGTGATGTAAAAGCTTGTACTATTGGCATACTGTAACAAGAGGCAAAAAACAATCAAGTAAAGTCAGTAGAATGGAGCAATTATATAATTTTGTTTGTTTTATACTCTATCTTGGTGTAATCAATTCAACATCCTTCAACATTTTAACAAAGCTTAATTAAGGTTAAATAATTGCTTGTCTAAATGTGTTGGTTTCATTCAGATAATATTACCAGCAACAATATTCTAAAACTGTTCATGAACAAGATGTACATAAATCTGTAGACACCTGCTCATCCATTTTTTTTTAACCAGGGTGTCATGGTGTGTTTTAAGGGAGAGGGGAGAGGATGCAATGTTAGATGAAAACAAAACACTATTTAATGAAACAGAAGCATATAAAACACACAGAAACAGAAATGCACCCCGACTCGGACAGAACAAAACAAAAACGAAAAGCAACAAAGGCAAGACTCGTGCTCCGGTGACAAGAAAGGAAAACACAGGCGGGGCTGCTCGCAGGGATCAGAAACCTCAGGGAAAAACCACTAACTCAAAGTGGGAGAGCATGACTCTGCAAACGAAAACAGGAGAAAACAAAACATAAGCAAACAGGCAACACACTTGGCAAAAACAGAATAACAGCATGGCATGAACACACAAGGAGGACAAATACGGGCATGTTCGACTTGAGGCCAGACTGGGTTTAAATAGTGAGAAGGGGACGGAAGACAGGTGAGACGGGGATTAACGTGACGAGACGCAGGTGTAACTGATAAGGATGGGCTGTAACACAAACGGAGTGGGAAGAAACACAAGGGAGAAAGGAATGAAGGGAGGAAGGGAGGAACGGAGTGGGATTGGGATACAGGCAGGAACAGACAGAATGGAAGGGAGGATCAATACTCAGGAAACGGAGCGGTGTCTGGAGGGGGAAGGCGAGGCTACCATGACACAGGGGTATGATTGAGACTTTGTACTCCTCTTGACACAACAGCATTAATGAAGTCGGCTCCTGTTGCTTAATAATTTTTTTGCACCACAAACACCACTCCAGCTCGACCTAAAGGTATTGACCACTTCTGATACTTCGGTTCCATTACGCTACAGTTCAGTGCTGGAGGCTTCATACCTCTTTAGTTGACAAGTGGCATTAGGCTTATCTTATTTGTGCCACCCCTATCTCATTCTATTGGCAGTGCTTTTCTATGGAGATTTTACAAGCTGAATGTGTAACTGAACTAAAAGCAGTTAAATGCACTAATTAAGACAGGTATTTGGATAGTTTTGGACGTACAGTGTTTTTAAATTTACCTTCTGTCTTGGTATGAGTCTTTGCTTGAATAAATCCCTGGTAAAGTTTGGCAGTTGTTATTTTGGGTAAATCATTCTATAAGAATGACCTGCCAATCAGCTTCATGCTGATTGGCAGGTCATTCTTATAGAAAGGGTTGACAGAGGGCCAACACACGCCTGCAGGTTAGCCACTAATCATGCCTTGGCAACAGCGAGGAAAGTTGAGATTCACGCAGCAGAATCACTCACTATGATTAATGGATCCTCCTAGAGGATAGTCTGAGATGCAATAAACGCCAGAAGGAGGTATGCTAACTCACTCCTGTGTGTCTCATAATTGAGCTGCTGTTAGCATTAGGACACTTAACAGGAGACTGTATTGGGGTTACACTGTCCTCCACACATGTGGATATACATTGCTGTGGCATACATGAATTTCTTTGCGTTCTGGTAATTTTGTTTGATGTAATGATAATTTATAAGCCTACATTTGTTGAACAGAGAGTGAACGGTTTTCTATTGGTCTCTGAATTAGTTATGAGCTTCTGTAAATGGCATCTGCTGTCTGTAATCACATATTGCATGATTGCAATGAGACAAGCTAGCACAGGAGGGAGATGATGGAAAATGTCTTCATTAGGCATGACTAGGCAGACTGAATAGATAAGGTTGCAATTAAAATAATCAGCAGTCATACAGACTGGAAAGTATCAACATCAGAGATGGGGTCTTTCACCTCTGCTGAATGGTCCTGCCTATTATAATGACTGCACAAATATTTCATTTCCTTTCATAATTGAACACAGCTTTGATTATATTAAAGGGATTATATCACATATACAGAGTCTAAGGTTTGGCTTTGTAATCAGGAGATCTCAAGTTTGGTCACCTGTGGTGCTGAGGCGAGGAGTCCAAACATATGTTTCCACTGAATGGCTGGATATACTGGAGTTTTCCAGTTCTCTTTTAGGCAAATCTAGTACCTGGTACCTAGTACCAACTCTTTTGTCTTTCCAAACGAGCTGAGCAGCTACCAAAACATGAAAACTATTACTGTGCTTGTTGTGCTGTAGATGACAATTTTCTGAAGAACCATCAGCTATGTTAAGGGGGTACAAATGGTGCCTTCACATCCCATGGGAATTATGTTAAATACCAGAAAACTTGAAAACTGCACATGAACATCCCCTCACTGGGGAAATGGGAGAATTTTTTAAAAAATGTTTAAGTTGCAGAGATGAGATCAACTTTGACTATTCAACATGCTGAAGAACACAATCAAGCAAGAGAACCCCATCTTACCTTGTGGCTGACCTGTGACACTATTATACATATTTTGCACACATTTAGAAAAATAGCTAGATTTCCTGATATAATGCGTGTTCTATATCTAAAGCTTTCAAACGTTTTCTGGAAAATCAGTAGCATTTTAAAAGCCTACGTTTCCCATGATGCATCTCTGCTACATATTGCCACCAGTAACTGCTCAAGACAAACTTTGGGTCCGCCATGTTTTTTCTTCACTACAACAAAGCACTTGAACACAACACACTCATAATTTCCAAATCACAGCTGGAAAGGACCATCTTTCCCATAGTGAAGGCAGTATAAGTGAAATTGTAACAAAAGAGGTCCCAGGTGCAAAAAAAGCAAGGAGAGAATAGCAGAGTCCAGTACCATGCAGTAGAAACACAAGAGAGTATATTTGGCCTTGCTCTCTTTAAGCAGATGTGATGATCCTCCCTCTTACCTCCATCATTCAGCTTGATACTAGCCAGAATTGGTGGTTAGTGTTCTCCTCTAAGGGTGGTAAGCTGTCTAATGACTATGCATTAGCAGTATGAAAATATGCTGTAGCTATTCATATGACTCATGGGAAGCACATGCAAGCCTTCAGCATGCCATATGGGTGGTACTGTTTGTTTAGAGGGAACTGAACATGACTAAATTTGGGAAAAGTTGGCAAAAATCCTCTCAAAAGTCCAATAAAATGGTTTTGTCTGCTCAGTTTATTGGTACAGCATTTTTGCTTGCTCTTTGAGCAGAAGAGTGATGTATTATCTCCACTGATCAAAGGAAATAAAAGGGGAATTCCTCTGACCTATCACTGGAAGATTTTCATAAACTCCAAGTACACTACATGATACCACAATGATATTAATGTGTGCCATAAGAGATGTCATGAGGTTAATATCTGTCAATGTTTTTTTGTGATTTAGTGTTGGGCCAGGGGTGTTGTTTTAATAAACTCTCTCTCCTTCTCCTTCGAGATGTCTCCTATCTTCTACAACATGCCTGACAGGGTATTTCATGAAATATGAATAATGGTTTAGCTCTTGTTTCCAGAGAACTTGGAATATATTTTGAGCACCAATTTGAAACCAGGTCAAAATTGAGCCAGTCCTTTTTATTTAATGAACTGAAATGGCTATGTGTTGACTAAGATCAATGGGCCTCATAAAATAGAAAATAGTATCATCTTAATTCCATTGAGGAAACAAAAGACTGGCTTCCTTACTGTACATAGTAACACTTTCTTGCTGGCCATCTCTGATATAGATTTTGATTTGAGTTTAAAGCAGCTGGAAATGTTACAAATCTGCCTAGAAGAAAACAGATGACTATACTGATCCCATGCACACTAAGAAGGCAAAGAAAAATTAAATCTTTGATATTAGTTGGTGAATCTAAGACATTATTTAGACATTTCAACCAGAACGTGACCTAAACTTTGATTAGATGCAAGGCAACAAACAGCAAAGGTGATAAATATGTCCTATGTAGAAGGTACTTCACACTGGCTGTGAAATATGGTGGGGAATCTGTAATATTGGGGAAAACATATTATTAAACAGGATATCATTAACTTCATTAAGAACAAGCAGATGTTAAATTAAAACTTGACTGCCTGAACCAAGAAGCATAAACTGGGCTGTGACTGGATTTTCCAGCAGCCACAGTACTTCTCAGAATCAGTACAAAAAGGAGCCACAGAATCAAGGTTTTACAATGGCTCTCCCTGTCTCCTGATCTAAAGCCCATATAAGGCCTGTGAAATGAGCTGAAGAAGCAAGGGATCAGAGAGTTTTGAGAGATTCTTTATGGAGGAATTGTTTTAGATCATTTTGTATGTATTCACTGTCCCTGTATTTACTTTATTAAAAGGGAATTTGGCCATGTATCTCCTAATAATCTATACATTTCATATTTACATTTTTGTCAGTATTTTAAGGGTGATATTCTTGTCAATATTTTGACAAAGATCAAAATGATGAGCAATAATGAAAAACATGGTGTAACAACCATGATTATCAGGAATTACATTTTTTGTTGATGGCACTGTAATAAATTGTGAGTTTGTTTTTTTTACCATTTCCCTTTTATTAGTCTTAGTTTAACATTCCTTTTAATCTTCAACTGTTTGCTGTTTCTTTTTAATTTTTGTCATACATGAACACACCACAGCAAACAGCATGAACAGCACAAAATTCTTTCTCTGCATTTCAGCAAAAGAAGCAGCACACATTTAGTAACACAGCATCAGAGGAGCAGTGTGTGTGGACAGTACCTTGCTGATGGGTCACTAGCCATCCTGGGATTTGAAGGGATTTGAAACTTTCTGATCGCGGAGGTAATGCCCTAAACGCTAGGTCACTAGCTGCACTTTGAGTTTTGTGTTCAGTTTACTCTGTTGTCTTGGTTAGTTTCATGTTGCCTTTTTTTGGTAGATTAGGTAAATAACACCACTAACCAGATACATACCTCTGCTTTCCCTATTTATAGCCAGTTAACCCATAAGTCAATGTGTGGTCACAATCATTCTAACCTGTGTTTTCGCAGAACTCTCTCTCTGCTACAATCAGGCCAAACTTGCATTCCATTACCTTTCTGTTTGCTCTGGCTGGCAATTTTATTCGTGAAGGGCTGATCCCATTTGAAGCGGAGTTTGTCTATCTTTACCAGTGGCATTGTTTTTTCAGCTGCCAGACTGTTTACAGTGCAGCAAGCCTGCGCTTGAGTTTATGCATGTGCTTCACAAAGAGACTTTTTGTATTTATGCTAATTTGTTTTTGGGACAAAACCGCATGGATTACACAGGATCTATCTGCCCGTTGAATTCCTGTATCTGCATCTCAATGTTTCCCACTCCTGAATCCCATTTGCAGACATGACAGATGAAAGGAACGATTATACAGACACAGCAGGTATGTCTTTACCAGCAGATGCTGCCCCTGAGCTGCACTCCCAGCTCCATTAACAACACCAATGCCTTGACCTTACACGGTTAGCCTCTGAACTGGTTCTCTACATATGCTCACTGACACCCCCACTCCTAGACCATCTTCACTGACTCTCGTTCCCATCACCCACTGCAAACATCATCACGCTTCTTTCCCAGAGCGTTATGTGGGAGACCCAGTGGGATGTGTAAACTTTATGCTCTCATGTGAGCTATATTTCACTGAGTATCTGGAACTGATGGACGCTCAAAAGATTTCCATTGTTATTCACACATTCTTAAGACTTAAGACTGGGCTGCTGCTGCTGCTGTTTGGAGGGTTTTGGGCTCTATAATATCTAACTTGTCCACCTTTATTTATCCGCTAAAGAGGGTGTTTAGCCATCCGGATCAGGAGCAGTCGAGCAAAAATTCCTGGCTTCACCTAGGAAGTATTAGGGTCCTTGTAGCAGATAGTGGATAGAACGACTTAGCACTGGTGGTTTACCAAAGTCTCATTGTCAAGATGCAGGCCTGAATCTGGATGATGTTATCAACTTAGCAGCAAAGCTAGACCAACACCTCAAAGGAAAGCATGTTTGCACTTCGTGTGAACACCATTTGGCCATCTTACTTTGAGCAATCCTTCTGCAGCTTCTGGTAATGTAAGTAAGACCTGCATTGAACTAATGTAGTTGGGGACTTCTGAAAAGTAAATGGAGAAAATGAACATTTCCTACATCTATGTTATTTCAGACAACATGTATCTACAAAAATAGTATCCAACTCCAATTTAGTTCCTTATAATCCATTTGTTAAGCCTGTTTCATTATTTGTTGATGAGAATCTTGACTCTCTCTATGTTCTTGCTCCCAGTCCATTGTCTCTTTACTTTCAATCCAGTCATAGACTGGAAAATCACCTCCTGGTCTTGTAATTATTAAAACTCTTATCTCAGGTCAATTACATATTTTTATGCAACTTTCATTGACATCCCCTTGGCTAATGCTCCTAAAGTATTTAGTGCTGCTGGAGTGAACCGTCTTCTCCTCCCCAGCCATGGCATTGTGTGTTTGACATCTTTTCTCAGTCATGTGATTATCCCCTGGTCCCAGGCTGACATACAGACAAAGGAAGAATTTGTGACTGAAGCACTTAGGCAGGTATTTATTTGTCAGCCCACATCCCTTTTCGGTGCCAGCTTATTTTTAGCTTTCAAAAGAAGGATGATGTACTCTGACCTTGCATCGACTAGCAGTGGCTGAATGTGGTCATGATGAGGTATCATTACCCTCTTCCTCTTATCCCGCCAGCCATAGAACTACTCCTTGAAGCAAAATTTTGACCAAGCTTGACTTACAGAGTGCATAAACTTAGTTTGTATCTGCACAAGCGATGAATGGAAGATGGTCTCTGGTAATTACGAATACCTTGTAATGTCATATGAACTCGTAAAGGCTCCTTCTTTCTTCCAAGCATTCAAGAATGATGTCTTTAGAGACATGTTAAACTTATATGTTATGGTTTATTTGGACAATATTCTCATTTATTCAACCTTGTACTCTGGACTTGTAAAATATGTAAGAACAGTGCTTGATTTTCTGCTCAAACACAAATTGTATGCGAAGGCTGAGAAACAAGAAGGTCACATTTTATAAAATATCTATTATAGGTTTATCCAGGGTTTCAGTCTTGTCACAGGGCCATTTACCACTTACAAACCGATTGATGTGTAAACCTAAGAAGTTACATATAACTTCTAGGGCTAGGGAAGTATTTATGAAATTTAAGTACATAGCTTACTTATTTGGAGTAGTGCTGTCTTAGTAACATGAAACTCCTGGGAAAGTATATGCCTGTGTTTTCTGTGTATGCAAAGCATCATTGGAAACCCTGAGCTGCTAGGAGAAGAGTTGTGTCCAGGCTCGAGATATCCTTAGTCAGCAGTTCATTGATGAGTTTTATCAAGCCCAGCCAGCGTGCCAGGCTCCTCATCCTAGGGGTTGTACTCCCCATCGATCCCACCAATTACTGGGTCTTTAGTCATCCAGTCTATCATGTCATATCTCCAATTCTTTATAGTGACAAGCTTGTCCTCCTTCAGGTGCCAGTCCTGGAAGAGGGGTACTGTCACAGCCTTGCCTCTTCTGCCCCACCTCACGCAGTCCCAGTTACCTGATTACTGAGCCTGAGTTTGTGTTTTACCTTTTCTTTGTTTTCTTGAGTTGTGTGTAGAAAAAAATACATAAATTACATGGGGATGGCTTTATCAATGGTATAACACCCAAAGGACAATTAGAAATGGAAAAACTAAAACAAGGATTACCACATCACAGAATGAAGGGTTTACACACACCAAAATTTGCTTAGATCTCTGCAGATTTTTTGGTAAGACTTAACAAAGCAAAAAGCCAAAGTAAATAATATACACACAATGCGATCATGACTTTGCGGACACTTCCCTCCCAAATGGGAGAGGTTATGGTCAGAAGAGAGATGCCGCAACAGAAATATACAAAGATTGTTACGTTTTCATTAGCAAAAAGACCAAAACAGTTATGAAAGAATATGGTGAGATGCCGGATCCAGATCTGGTTTGTTCCAGCACAGTTTAAACCTCAAGTCTACCACATATTTTATAACTCTACAGAGCCATTCAGATGCATATTCGCTGGTGAGTTTCTTAGAAATGGACGACCACTGCCACTTTTCTCTCCTAGTAAGAATACTGCACAGCAGAGACCATCCACCCAAATACAGCATCTGGCACAGTTGAGGTACAACCACTAGCAATAGCATGCATACATCTTTGCAGTATCGGCAGTAGCATTGTCACTGGCCTCTGTATAAAATAATCAAAACAGAGGTACTGCTGTGAAATCTCCATGCTGTGGTTCATAATGATGTCAGTGTCAATTATGTGATATGTTTCGTCTGAAATCACTGCTGACACTGCTTATTTCTCTTGCTGATGGGGAGGCACCAGAATTTAGAGTCTTGTGGGTGTGATAAGTGAAGTTGTAACAATACAGTTACTGGAGGCTGCCCAGCTAGCTGTGTACTAGCGCTGTGGGTGGTGAAAGGCTGGGAGTGATGTGACTTCTCTTCTAATTGCCTCAGGTCTTTACACTCCCAAGCTGCCTCCCCCCTTTCTCTCGCTCAAACAGACATACATGTTAAACATATATAAACATTTGGCTACGGCTGGGGTCGGCAACCTATAATACTCCAAGAGCTATTTGGACTTCCGCAAAGAGAGAAAACATCGGGAGCCGCAAAACTATTTTGACATCTAAAATTGAGATAACACTGCATATTTTGTTTTTTTACTTTTATGATATGTATAAAAACTAGGCTAGTGTGTTGCTTGTGAAATGTTATTTATTCAAAGCAACTATTTTGAACATGTAGGAAAAAAATTATTTTAACATTACAAGATCACAATACTCTTCAAATTTCGAACTATAATAATAAAAAACAATGAAGAAAAATAAAATACTCTTAACACCCAGAATGGCTGACAGCGACTCAATTGACGTAATTTCATCAGGCTCAGAATCAGAATTGCGTCTATTGGCCTATTGGAGCAGCGAGCATGCTCTGTAAGAGACATATGGATATGGTGTAGGCTCATGTACACACATAATTTTACATATTGTTGTTTTATACTGTTGTGCTTGAGAGACCCCATTGACCGGAATCAAATTCCTTGTATGTGTTGCTCACATACTCACTGATTATTATTCTGTACAACTGGTGCTGTACAACATGCTTTGGGTCCAAAGTCCACTGGACACTTGCTGTGTCTGCTGGCTGCAGCTGGCAAAAGTGGTTTGACAGTACAGCAGATAATAAGTCACTTGTAGAGACCAGGCTCATCATTTTACATGTAATGAAGTAATTGAACAAACAAAATCAAGACCATTCCTAAGGAATTAAATGAGGGGGAAAAGGTTCATGTTTTTAATGTATGTGTGAACAGTAATCAGTGCATCGCAAGGGGCAAGCTTCCCTCTTTATACACACATGCTTACTGTGGAAATGTGGCAAAATGGAATATCAATGTAGAAGGATTTAAAATGTAATAGTGAAAAGCTAAATAGAAAATTATTAACCATATTACATTGTGGACCCCTAAGCACCTCTGAGGTACCCTTGAGCAAGGTACTATACACTGCTCCCCAGGTGCTGTGTTCATGGCTGCCCGCTGCTTCACTTGGTGAGTGGGTTAAATTCAGAGGAAGAAATTCATGCTGTTCACACTTTGTGCTTTGGTATGTTCACGTATGACAGAATGGTCACATCACTCACTTTTGTGTAGTTAATGACAAGTTTGTCTTGTTGCATTTGCTCAAATTTGATATTAAAGAAAGATTTTCTATTTTAAAAACATCCTTAAGTTAATATGCCATCATAAGTGATCATTAAATGACACTTATGACCCAATCTATTTTTGAGATAAACGAATTCCCTGTTGCAATACCTGGAAATATCTTCAGTCAAGAGACACATCAGTAGAATTTGTCAGTTAAAAGCTGAATGAGAAGGTTACAGCTGCAGATTCCATCACAGCATCATACAGCATGAGCAGCTGGAGTTTAGTCTGGAGCTGTGGACGGTTAAAAGGGATTGAGAATAAAAAAATCTAGAAATGAGTGCCGTTATTAAATTTATCATGCTAATGAGTTATTTACAAGCATGCAGGAGCAGAATTAAAAAGACATAATTTACATTCACATCCAAGGATGCAACCATTATTGTAAAATTTTCTTCACTGTGATGACTGATGACTCTTGACACAAAGAACCACTAAAGGGCCTATTCCTGTTATGAGTGGAGGGTGTGGGGACCGTGATTTGAAACATTAGCACGGTGAAGCGTCAAAGGGAGATACGTGTCCTAAAATAAACCAAAGTTTGAAATGAAGGAGCTGTTGGCTGTTCATGCTGAGGATTTTATATCCTGTAGAATGAGACTTTTACTAGTAAAATACCTCTGTACTGAAGTTTTAATGATGCAAATCCAAAGTACCTCAGTGAAAAAAGCAGTAAAAGCGTGGTTTAACATACTGTTTTTTTCTGGAAAAACAGTAACATACCACAAGTAGGTCAAACAAACAGGTTTGCTTACACATGAGTGAATAAATGTTCACACAGCTCTACTCGACCATACCAGGGAATGTGGATCACCGCAGGCAAGAAGGAGCTGTCAGGCTTGCTTAAACAAACATTCCCCCTGGCCTCCAGAACTATTTTCTATAGGCATAATATATGGCATATACACACTCCACACATAGGCATGTTCAGAATAATACAAACTTTAGTTTTTGCTTCTCAGCAAGAATATAAATTCGGGTCTACTAATGGTGTCAAAAGATTAAAGAAAAATTCATTATAAAAGGGTTCCCAATGAACAACACCCTCCCCCGCCAGAGATCCACAGTAAGGCTCCCGTTAGCATTAGCTCCCCGGTTAGCCTTAGCTTCCAAGCTAGCTTACTCCCCACAGGCCTATCTCCTCTTCACCCCGGCCCGGTTAGCGAGCCAGCTAATTTAGCCCCAGCAGACTCAGCCCCTGTGTTCCCCGGTTCTGTAGCGCGTAGTGACCCTGTTAGCGGGCCGGCTCGTGAGGCTACAGTTAGTGGCCCTGTTAGCGGGCCTGCTAGGGAGGCTATTGTTAGCGGCCCTGTTAGAGGGCCGGCTAGGGAGGCTATTTTTAGCGGCCCTGTTAGAGGGCCGGCTAGAGAGGCTAAAGTTAGCGGTCCAGCTAGCAGGCCTGTAGTAGGAGAGGCTCCAGTTAGCGGTCCTGCTAGCAGGCCTGTAGTAGGAGAGGCTCCAGTTAGCGGGCCAGTTAGTGAGGCAGCTGATAGAGAAGCTTTTGTTAGCGGGCCTGGTAGTGAGGCTTCAGTTAGCGGGCCTGGTTGTGAGGCCACGTTTAGCAGGCCTGTTAGTGAGGCAGCTGATAGAGAAGCTCCTGTTAGCGGGCCTGGTAGTGAGGCTTCAGTTAGCGGGCCCAGTTGTGAGGCTACGATTAGCGGCCCTGTTAGCGGGCCTATTAGGGGACCTGAGAGAAGGGCTAATGTTTGTGCAGCTACAGTTGGTGCTGCTACAGGTTGTGCAGCTACTCTTGGTGAGGCTACGGTTTGTGTGGCTACTGAAGTTGTAGCCCCTGTCGGTGTAGCCTCTGTCGGTGTAGCCCCTGTTTGTGTAGCTCCAGGTGTGTAGCTCCAGGTTGTGTAGCTCCAGGTTGTGTAGCTCCAGGTTGTATAGCCCCTGTAGGCCCTGCTATTTTGAGCCCCGCTCCTGTTAGCCCTGTAGGCCTTGCTATTTTGAGCCCTGCCCCTGTTAGCCCTGTAGGCCCTGCTATTTTGAGCCCCGCTCCCGGTAGCCCTGTAGGCCCTGCTGCTGTAGGCCCTGTAGGCCCCGCTCTAATTAGCCCTGTAGGCCCCGCTGCTGTTAGCCCTGTAGGCCCCGTTCCTGCTAGCCCTGTAGGCCCCGCTCCTGTCACCCCAGGCTCCGCTAGCCTAAAACCTCCGGTAGGTCCCGTGTTCCCAGAAGTGGCATGGTTGGAGGGGTTTCTAGGGGTGGTTGTAGCCCTTATCCAACAGGCTGAGCAACTAGAGAGGCCAGAAACCCAGGAAAAAATACCCATGTATATTTTGGGGGGGCGTAGTAGCCTAGGGGCTGGTGGGTGGGGGCCAGAGGGGGTAAATGTAGTGCAAGAGGGCCTTGTCCAGGCTCCCGAAGGGGCCTGCCTGCCTGCTAGCGAGGGGCCAGAGGAGGGGCCCGACCAGCCTCCCGGAGGGGGCTGCCTGCCTACGAGCCAACCCGCCAGCGAGGGGCCCGAGGAGGGGCCCATCCAGCCTCCCGGAGGGGGCTGCCTGCCTACCTTCCTGCCTGCCAGTGAGGGGCCCGCGGAGGGGCCCGTCCAGCCTCCCAGAGGGGGCTGCCTGCCTGCCACCGAGGGGCCCACGGAGGGGTCTGCCTGACCACAGTGGCGACCCCGCTGGGAGACGCCCGGCGGGGTGCTCAGTTAGACTCAGGATGCCGGGCCTGGACATTGGGACAGAGAGCACCCTGCCGGCCGAAGGACTTCCAGGGGGTGGGGTCGCCACCCTGAACAATGCGTGGTCCCACAGTGAGGGACCGGGGCCGCGGGACAAGGAAAATATCCCGTGGTCCACACCCACGTCGCCCGGGCTGACAGGGAGTCGGCCCGGTATCAAAGAAAGTGGGGATGCGATGTGGAAGGGGAACAGGGTCGTTGTCCTTGCCCCCCCCCCGTCTCACGCCCGCCCACCCTTTTGGGACTCTGTTTGTTTGGGCGTTTTTCTGTTGGCCCATTTTTGGGGCCTTGCCATCCTGGAGTGGTGGCTTTGAGAGGGGGGTACTGTCACGGTCTGTTTTGACCCGGTTTTCTGTTCTGTATGTTCTGGACAATCTCCACATCCACCCCCTGACACACAGAGGAGAGACAGGAGGCTGTGATTAATGTGATTATTATTATTATTAATTTTAAGAGCACGATGATGTTATTGCAGCAGAAGAAGAGTCTTTGCTTTTCTGGCAAGAAGCCGAAATACTGGCCACGCTTAGGACAACATTTATTCTACATGGGACAAACAGAAAACATACAACACAAACTATAAATGAATGAGACAATGTGATAATGGTACTGAAAGTTACTGAAAATCCTGGAACAGCGAGCTTCACGAACAATTCAATTCAGTAATTAACAAAGGTTAGCACATATGTGAATCCTTGCACCAAGTTATCAAATTTAGGAGACTACGTATTGATTGATTTGGAGTCTCAGGAGAATTGGAGTTGAGGATTTCAGAAGAGTTGAAGAAGTTGTTCAGAAGTTTGGCACTGCCTTGAAACTGAAGACGATGTTGCAGTTCTTGGAGGTTTCTGCTCAGTTCTTCAGAAGCGGAAGTTGAAGATTGGAGGATCCTTCAGGAGTGAAATGAAGCAGTAGAGCGGACGGCTGGTTGTGAAGTCTAGACCAATGTTCTGGTCCGGCTCAAGGTGTTCTTGCTTATCTGATCTTCGCCGCTGCCCTGCTCTGCCCGTCCAAATCTGCCCTGCCTCCATAATTATTCAAAACAAACTTCAAAATGTCTAAATATCATGTTGTTACAATTCCCTTTAGTAATCAACAGTTAAGAATCAATGAGATCTCCTTGTTCTCTCTCTGAGAGGACATGGCTGGATGGATGAAAGAACAATGTCACGGCTCGGCCAGTGACCGGTAGGGGCCACTGTTTTGATTTACTTTTGGGGCTTTTATTTTGGGTTTTTGTGCAAGTTTGTTTCTTGTTTCACGTTTTCAGCTGTCTCGTGTCTAGTTAAATTGATTATGTTTTGTGATTGGTTTTCTGTCTGTGTCTGTATGTATTTAAGTTCAGTCCATGTGGACCATGGGCATCGGTCCATCGCCTCACTTATCTCTTCTCTTTTCTACCCTGGAGCCAGGTTTTCGTTTTGTTTATGTTTGGAAAAAAAGAGAGCATAATCATGGATTCATGCCTCCCTGCCTGTTTTCCAAGGGGTAAATCATGGTTAACCCCCGCAGCCGTGACAGATGGACCGATCTTTATCAAAGAGGCATGGACTAACCCAAGAGGCACATGGGGCTACGAGCCCACAGGCTCATGGGGAAACGGCAGGCCTGTGCCCCGAATTTGTGACCCTCCTTCCAGACCTGAAGGACACCAGCTGCTCTCTCTGGAGCTGCCACCCACACCAGCACCACAGCGAAACCCCACTGCTAACATTCTAGTGCCTGGTAGCATGGTTAGCATAGTGGCCAGCCTAGCACGGGAGACATTGGACCATAGGGGACAGCAGGACCTCTTAGGCCCTTTAGATGAAGGCAAGGGCAAGTTAGCATAGCCACTCATTCCCCTACCAGAGTCAGGTGAGTCTCCCGCTAGTACGGAATCCCCTACGAGCTACATAGCACCAGGACTAGCCTGGTTAGTTGGGTTTCTGGGGGTTTTAGCTACAGCTGTTAGACTGGCAGATAGGCTAGGGGAGGCTGGTGATGGGGGACCATCACCTCTGGAGGGGGGAAACCCTCCTATATATATTTTGGGGGGCGTACTGGGGTCAGTGAGAGTAGGGGTGAGGTTTCGGGGGTTAGGGGGTAGACTAGTGGGGCTAGAGCTCTCGGGCCGGACTACAGAGCAGGGCTCTATGAGGGCAAGGACGAGGCCCGTGGAGAGGGTTTCCAGCTGGAATGCGGAGCAGGGGTTGAGGAGAGCCAGGACAAGGCCCGCGGAGAGGGTCTCAGGCCGGTCTGCAGCGGAGAGCATATGGGGAGGCTCGCGGCAGTGTGCTCAGGAGGGCTGGGGACACAAAGCCTGAACTGTGGGACAATGAGCATCTTGCCAGCCGAGGGTCTCCCTGGTGGTAGCACGGCCTCCACTACCACTGAGGGGTTCCTCGGTGAGGGACCCAGACCTCTGGACCAGGACGGTGTCCAGGTGTTCTCACCCGCGTTGTCTGGGCTGGAGGGAAGCCAGCCCAGCCCAGGACTGTGGGGGAACGACGTGAGGGGTGAGCTGAGGCGCTGTCCCTGCTGCCGCAGTCCCCCGCCTTCCCTCCCTCTTGTTTTTTTTTTTTTTATGTTCTTTCTGTTTTGGGGCCTTGCCACTCCGGTGTTAGTCTGTCTGGAGGTGTCACAGCGCTGCCACACTGCTCCTTTTGTGAAATGATCACGTGACTGTGGATGCGGTTTCACAGCACGTCTCCACAGCGAGCCTCCTCAGGTGAGCACAATCAGACTGATTAGCAGCATGCTAGTCCATGGTGTGTGCAAGCAGTGGAGCTGAGAGTGCATGCATGGGGAAATAAGGACTTTGAAGAGCTACCGGTGAGCTGTTAACTTGCTTGATACTCCTCTGACTACAGGGAAAATGCATATTTATTATGTTTCTTGGAATACATGGTCTTGCATGTCTTTATGCACTCTGTAAAGTGTTTGCACTCAGTATTAGGGAGAATATAATAGGTGAGGTGTGCTGAAACTACTGTTACATTGTTTAAAATAATTGTTATGCATTCTAGGCTCTTCATTACACAGATCTCTTTTGTAAAGTTTATTGGCATGTGCTTGGTGTGTGAATAGATGCTCAGTTTTATGCTATTAGATGTTAATGTTTATTATTTGTTTTGTGTGTGTTTAAAAGTTTTTCACCTTCATTTAACCTTTGTCACTGGGAAAATAAATTGAGAAAGTGAGAGTGAAATCCTGAGTCGGAAGTCCTTGCTTTTCAAGTGTGGAAAACCATGCATGTTGAAAATACACTTGACAGTGAAAAACCGCTCTTGTGACCAGTAAAACTCCACGTGTGGCCACAATCGAGAAGGAGACTACTCCATCTGGGGGCCTGGAGAATGAAGCCTGCTTTCTGTCAGCCAGAGAGGAAAAGATGGCAAAGTCACTTGATGAATTGAAAGCAGAGAGGACTACAGTTA
>JBBIGB010068113.1:0-17026 GCA_037577075.1 Alestopetersius hilgendorfi
GTGTGTGTGTGTGTGTGTGTGTGTGTGTGTGTGTGTGTGTGTGTGTGTGTGTGTGTGTGTGTGTGTACGTGTGTGTTTGTATGTGTGTCAGAACACAAAGCACACACATGGAAATAAAGGCAGAAAATGAGAAACCAGCTCTTCTTATCGAAAACGAGCCCTCAAACCTTTCAGAAAACAACACAGAGGAGCCCACACAGGTAGGTGGAAAATCTGTGAGTTAATCCCCAAGTTAATTATTAATATAAATTCTGTGTGGACCAAAAGACCATTGAAATCCACGATTAGTAACAGCACGGAACCAATTACCGTCCATTGGCCTACAGTGGTTTACTAGCTCCACCTCAGTTCATTAATGGAACTGCAAGCAGCCCAGTCAGGTGACTTCTGTGTTGGTACTGGGCAAATCAACAAGCTGCCCACAGACATCAATTAATGAAAAAAGTGAGCACACTTTTTCTATAGTAGTTTTCTATTATAAATGTGGTCAATCTGGCACTGTTTTTTACTAACAACTTGTCTTAATTGTATGTGTTTGTGTGTGAGAGAGATAAAATGCATGTGAAATATTAATTGTTGCACACTGCTTATGGGATGTTGGAAGCATTGTTTAAGTTTAACCCCCCCCCTCCTCCTCCCTCTTTCTCTCTCACTCACTCACTTTCTCTGTTCCTCCCCCTCCCTCTCCTTCTCCCTCCCTCTCTCTCTCTCTCTCTCTAGGCATATCCAGGCGATGAGGAAAAGAAGGGTTAGTAATCAAACCTTACATTTAGACAGATTATCTATTCCTCATTCTGTCTCTTCTCCTGTCTTCCTTTTTGTAAGTCCACTGATGACTTGTTTTTTCAGCTAGTGAAAGTGTTGTGGCTTTCAAATCTGGAGTCCTTCTTCAGAACGGCCAGCTGGAAAGATCAGGTGACAAAGTTGGCAGATTGTTTTTGCAGTGAAATGCACACAATTATGCTTATATCTAAGCAAAGTATATCTAATTTGATTTTCAGATGTACTGAGGAATGTGCGTAAAGTGTGGTGACAGCCTTTCATATATATTTTAGTTACCATCTCCAGAGGAACTCTTGCCTTTGTTTCTGCAGTGTCTGTGTCTCAGCAGCTGCCTGTAATCTTTGAGACAGTCACGCATGGTACCGTCTTGATGACTTGACTGACTGGGTCAGCAGTTAGACATGGTGCTGATGTTGTGCTGCTATATATTTGTGTTTTCATTTTGTCTCCTAAATGGTAACTTGACAGGAGAAACTTTCCTTATTTCCATTGCTGTTCAAAGCTCAGTCAGAGCTTTTTAAATGAATCATTTGTTGATACTTTCAGTATTGAAAGTATGACACAGTATGAGATTGCTGCTGTGTTAAAAATATTTAAAATACTCTTACCAGGTTCTACTACCTTTTTTATTATCAGCATTAGTTACTAAATAAGCTTCCCACTCTCTTAATGCAGTGCTCGGAATGTTGGAGGTTCAGGTGGAGAGAGACCCAAAAACTGGTGCCACCACCATTAAGTCCATGGCTCCACTGTCAGCAGCAGCAGTGGAGGCTGCAGGAGAAGCCGTGTTTGATGACGGCCGACGCACAGTGCATGCTATCAGAGGAGTTGAGGGAGGCCCACATTCAGAGGAGGAACTAAGCCAGATTCTTAATGCCATCTCTGAGGTGGGCATGCAGACCATTCTGGATGGTGTGGCACAAGAACAAGAAAATCAAATAGAGAAAGTGGCAGAACCAGAGGTTGAACCAACATCAGCAAGTGTAGATGGGTCTCCAGATCTAACCCATGAAGCATTACAGGAAGAAAAGACACCAGAAAAAGAAGACCATGGTTCTTTAGCTATCAGCAAAACAGAAAAGCAAGAACCAAGACCGAATGAAAGGCCACATATAGAGGATAAAGAGGAGGTGGTTGAAGAAAAGGAGCGGGAAAGGAAGGTTACATTGGAGGAGGATGAATGGGAGATGGTGAATTGTAGGCCAGAAGAAGGCTTAGACCCAGTGGTGCTGACGTTCTTGGGATTCACGCAGGTTCAGACAGACTCAGGCCTGGGTTATGAAGATGACGGAGCAGTTCTGAAGGTGGAACAAGTCATTATTGCCAGTGAAGAAGGTTCAGATAAAGAGCTGTGCCCAGTTCGAGTTGAAAACAAATCTGAAAGTGAAGAGCCTCCAAAATGTGAGAAGTCACAGTGTGAACCAGCTGCATCTAGTGCCTCTTGCTCAGAAGAAACTCGAGAGGACACCCCTCCTGGATACAAGTCACAAACTGTTTGTTTTGTCTCAGGTGCAGGTGGATCTGTGCCACTGCAGGAGTTGAGCAATGTCTCAGATATAATCAAGTCCATAGAAATTCCAGAAGATCTAACGGAAATCCAACGAAATTTGCCACAAATTACATCTGACACAACAGATGTTCCACAAGATGCCAAAGAAGTTACCGGATATTCAGAAGCTCCCAAAAAGTACACGGAAGAACATGACAGGCATACAACCACCAGAAGTGGTGTTGAAGCAGAAGGATTAGCAAAAACAGAGTCAAACCTTGAATATGATGATCAGGTCTTTCAAGACGTCCCATTGGATGGCAATGGAGAAACATCTCAAACTTTAATACAAAAGAAAACAGTGTCACAAAGCATTGAAAAAGAGCCTGAAATTCAGGCTGCTGTGCCTCCAAACCTAGCACCAAACCGAGCAGCAGGAGACATCTCAACAAAAACCAAGACTTGCCAGTGTTGTACTCTTATGTGAGCAAGCACTCCAACAGCTCATATACAGATTTGTCTTATTTTTATCAGGCAACTTACTGATACCTTACATATGAATTAATAGCAGGACAAACATTCCAGTAGCCATGATTTGAACCTTAAGTGTGCCTTAACAGATTTGTAACTGAGTGTCACAAATCATTGTTGCCCCCTGCTGGGCATATGAATGTATTGAAAGATAAACAGAAACGTGAACATGCCAAGGAGGCCTTCAAGTTTATATCAGCACATGGCTTTTAATCTCCTGCTCCTTGTTTTTGCTTTGGACTGCACTGTTAGGATTTGCATTTAAAGACATGTAGTTGACTTGCAGTACACTTGAAGCATGACACACCACATCCTAGATCAGAGCAAAACCACTTCAGTCTTTCCAAACATGTGCTTTATTCAGTCAGAAGATGTACATTTTTTTCATCTGGTTCTGATGTATATTCAGCACAAGACTAGAGCTCAATCATTTGCTATAATCCATAAATGTGTGTGAGCAAGCAAGCATATATTCTGAAAGTATTATGCAAATACTCATTATGACTTAGTCAAACCAGACATGGTTCAATCACTGTTTAAATGTCAAACTCTGCAAGTAATAAAGAATTTTACAGTGTAATGTGTTTTTTCTTAAGGAATCTCTAATGCATGACGCAAAACATCATTGCCCTGGATGGGAAATGAAGCATCTTGCTGACTTTTAAAAGAGCAAAATGAAAAACTGTGTGCGAATAAATTAATTATTGAGGTCATCAAGCTCTAGCTGTCGATTTCGCACCAGCATGTCCATCAAAAGTTTATCTGTTCAGATGCAGCTGTCTGTATTAATCGCTCCAGCACAGCCAGGCGGCGCGCACAGTCTGCCGTGTGGCATTAGTCACCTGAGCCCCAACCACGTCAGCCCTGCTGTCGCTATAGCGATGGCCCAGGACACACTGCTAGTAAGGGATGAATCTGCTCACTGCAGGAACGGAGGGGCGGAGCCATGGAGATGGTGACACCCCCTCCAATTCCAGAACAGCCCTAAGACTGCCACTCATCCTCCTCTCTTCAGACAGGTAAGCTAATGACTTCTTTTTCAATTCTTCTTTTATCTAGTTGAGTAAAAAAAACAATGTGTTTTTATGGATGACATTATACAAAGTAGCCATTTCACTAACTTTTGTATCTAAATGAAACAAAACTGAATCAACTACCCTGAGTTTGTAGATACTCTCTCAGTCAACATTTCTTCAAGGGTATTCAAAGGATTTGATCATGCTCTGGCTTTGTTGCAGTGACAGGCTCTACTCTTTCGAAAATGCTTTACACTAGATGTTGAGACATTGCTGTCAAGACATGAGCGTTAGTGAGGTCAAGTACTGATGTTGGACTCGTGTGCAGCTGCTGCTGCAGTGTGTCCCATTTTAATTACACTGTTTTACTATGGAGATGTGTATTGTTCTCGATAAAATAAGTACAGGTTGGAATACAGGTATAAATATTTTGCTATTAGTTTCAGCTGGAACCTTTTTTGATGGTCCATACAAGGCATATAAAAACATTATCTTAAGGATAAGCTGTAAATTCAGTACTAATGTTGCAGTTAAATGTCAGAGATATTGCGTGCCAAGATGGTTTACTAAATCGTTAGGTCTCAGTAATCCGATAAAGTGGGGAGATATAATCTATTGCCTAAGTATTGCTCTAATCAGTTTGGATAATAATAGCAGCTAATAGTAGCTTATACATACAGTGCTAACAGGCTAGCATTGTATGGATTGCAATTCAGTGAGATGGTTGATAGTCTGTTAATTGCACCAGTACAACTCTAAGGTACAAATCTATCTGAGAAAAGGTTTTTAAAAGCTTATTGATAGTATTTTTCAGTTAATTTGCTAGTAAATTCACAACATATACTACTAATATACAGCTCTGGAAAAAGATGATGCCACTGCAAAAAAAATCAGTTTCTCAGGTTTGATCTTTTATATGTGCAACTCAACTGCCTAGCCTTAGATTTTAAGAACTGCTGACGGTATTTCTCCTTATTACCAAATAAAACTATTGTGCTTTAAAGCATTGTTTTAAAGGGAATTGCAACACATCAAAATAAGAGAAATGATGGAGTGTTTACTGAACTTGAATAATTCAAAGAAAACAAATCTCTTGTTCACTCTTAAATAAAATGACAATAATTATCTTTGACATATTTCTAGTAGAGTTTTGTCATCCGACTGGTCTCATTGTGAGAGATGGGGAATTACTAATCAGTACCTCATTAAGCAGAATAAGGTGCTTGTGTAGGAATTTAACAAACACATGAATGGAATGCTTGTCATAGTCATAGAGATCCTGATTTCAAAATTTATTGCAGCTCTTATTGTTTCTGGAGCTGAATACATGGCATTTTTCAAGCATAGTGAATGCATGCTTAAAATACAGTGACAAGCACAGGGTTAAGAACAATTTAAGGCAATTATCTATTTACAGTGTTATGCAAAGGTTTGAACACGCCATTGTTGATCGCATCCTCACATCACATTCTCTCCAGTAAAAACAAAAACAATGTTTTTCTGCAAATTGTAGAGCATAATGTGCTATCATGCACCACATTATGTGGCACAATTTTTTCACAAGCCACATTATTTGGTTGACTTTATCTCAAGCTAACATGTAAATAAAGTAATTGTGTGAAAGTATGTTAGAAAATAAAAAAAAAACTGTCATTTGACCAGCAGCTCCCAAACCATTGAATACCACTGTATATCAGCCCTTAGCATTAATGGGATGTTAGGGGATATTCTATTGTAATTTCTATCTAGTAAATAAAATAACTGTATAGGTACAACAGACTGGGAAAAAGTATTCAAAATAGTAACGCTCAAAAATCTCACCCACTCTTCCATATGTGACCCTGTTAATATGCAAACTTTGGGTTAGTCAAGATAAGCTCTGCTGTCTGTTTTGCTCGAGTTGTTCAATGCCTGAGTGACTACATCCCTTGAAATTATTTTTATTTCAACAACAGGTAATGTATGTGTTACATATGAGGCCAGTATATCATCCAGGTTCCGTATTGTGAAATCATGTAGGCTGCAGAGGTCAGAGAGGTGACAGATAACACTATAGGCAGGAAAGCTATAAGCCGATTAAATCTCCTCTCACAGGTCAGCAGTAAATGCCAGGTCACCTAGCATGGCAATTACCAGTGCAATAATAAAAATGAAGGGTCATCATGATGCCTGAATTTTAATGTTAATACTAAGTGTAGTATTACAAAGTTTGACTGACATACAATGCTTGAATGATTCAATGGTTAAAAACACCCATCACTGTTTTTTTATGTTGATTTATTTTTTTTAAATAACCTAATGTTTGGGGGGGTTTTTTACATTTGTTCCTACAAAACTCTTCTAAGGCAGAAAAATACAATGTCAAAACAATTAACTGAAAGACAGCTCTTTGTGAAAACTTTATCTAGAACATAAATGATCTGATTATAATAGTGCAGCTGATTATTATAGTGATCATGATTTCATTCAAACATGTTCATGTTATAAAGGTCAGACATAAATGACTGTTAATGGAGTTAGAGGTGTTTCATCATTTACACAGAATTAACATTCTCCTGTATTTTTTCCCAGTTGTGTTTATTGACATCAGTTTATAAGCAGTTTGCATTGCTACTGGTACATTAATGGCAACTGAGACAACACATGACACCGCTCATGCTGCACAAGTCAATGAATGCATTTCTGGTTCACTCGTGGGAGCCCTCACCCCAGATAACAACACAGGAAACAATTATTCGACAAGAGGTTTGCAAACCATTGAATCGTATGACGACAAACAAAAAGCTGAAGAGGCTGAATCGCTTGCCGCTATCAGTGATATAGACACCATAGTGTCTTCACTTGAAGCACCTGAAGTCTCACAGAACGAGCAGGTTACTATTCCAGGTGAGAACAAGAAGGAATCCAAGCAGGCTTCATCAGAAGAGTGTGACAGGTTCACCATAACCCAAGACGATCAAAATAATTTTAACAGGACATGCCAAGCTTTACATCTAGAACAGCAGACTGCATTCATTAATACTCAGCAAGAAGATGCTACTCCAACTATAGAGGGAGACCAAAATACCCTAAAAGACACAGAAGAACATAATGATGAAAACATTGTCACTTCAAAGGAAAATGATGCAAAGCCTGAGGAAAAGACTGATGCCTTATCACCAAATACTGAGGAAATCAGTATTTGCCCAAATGTGGCATTAGCAAAGGAGGAATTCAGTGTGCCTTATCTGATTAGTGATTTGAGTACTGACATTCAACCTGACGATGGAGCAAATCAGACATGGGAAGAGGACAGTGGAAGCCAAAATGTGGATGAGCGTATTGCTATTCTGAAGGAAGAAGCTGGTTCAGATTATGCTAAAGAGAAAGATAGGGAACTAAAAGATCCACATGATCCTCATCTAGATCATCACCATTTGAAAACACCACTCCTGGAGCCTTGTGAGGGCCAGGTCTTGTTAAAGGAACCTAAAACAAAGGATATGGAGGAGACTGCTGCTTCTGATCAAGATGCAATCAATTTTCAAACCACACTTCAAGGTGGAGCAGCCTGTTTCTCTTCAAAGGATGCAATTGCTGAAAATATCCATCAGGGAGAGCTGTTGCTTCATCGACTGCGTCTTGTGCAGCAGAATCAAGAGTTGCAACAGGTGTCAGATGGTTCATCAGCATCAAACACTGCAGCCATGGTGACGTCTAATGATGTAACCATGACGCCAGGTACAGAAGGGGAGGATGGTGGAGAGAAAGGAGTCTTTTTGAGAGTTGAAAATCCGGAGAAAAAAGATAGTGAAGACAAACGGCACCAAACAGAAGCAAAGGGTGCTCATCCAACTGGAGCACACAAACAGGCCATAATGGAGAAGGAGGTGAGTACTGATGACCAAAGTGACAGTGGGGTGTCTGCTGACTTCTTCCCAGGCGGAATCCATGAACCTTCTACAAGCTGCACTCAAAACCTCATGCCTCCAGATGAGACCCCCATACAGAGAGAGATCAGACAAGGTTTAGAAAGAGAGCAGAGTTTGCGTCGCTCCAGGGGCCTTGACGAATGGGATTGGAGATCACAGGAACTGGTGGAACTGCCAGTTAAGAGGTCTTTGGAAGTTCTGGATCACTTCTCTTGTGCAACGTTTGGTTTTGATGCTGAAAAAAGGCTTGCAAAGAGAAAAATGCTACAGGATATAAAGCAAGAGGCAATGAAGGAACAAGCCCTGAAAAGACTAGGGAAGGTCCCGGGCTTCTACAGTAGGAGTCATACCCGGGATTTGAAGGGAAGAAAGTTGCCTTTTGAGGCTTTCCACCAGTGCAAGAAAACGGATATTAAGAACTCTTCCAGGTGCAGGAAATTCTTTTCTTCTTCATTCACAGCCATTAATGCTGAAGATCATGATGTGCAAGGGGACGGCTTACCATTCGTGTCCGTGCTTGAACGTACCCGTAGTCTAGAACTGTTCACAAACCACCAATTTAAAGATTCTCCATTATGGGGCAGAGAATATGAAGACATATCTGATCACAACGAATATCAAAAGAAAACTTCAGATTCATCCTCCCATGAAAACCAGGCAGAGTCACCTCAACCTTCTATTAGCTTGAGTTCATTGGTCTTGGATTCTGGTGTGATGCCTTCCACCATGGACGAAGCGGATGAGGAAGGTTCTGTCCTAAAAACAAAGAATCCATTTTTTCTGCTCCGTCCTGCTCTGTCTCTGAGACCAGATGTGGAGAAAGATATCAGAGAGGCTATGGAGAAAGAGCAAGAACTGAGAAGACTGAGGAGTAGACTCTACGGTGACCAGTGGAACAGACTAGAAGACCAACAGGGTGGAGATGCACAGTCTGCTTTTGTAGAACCCACATCTACAGCATCAGGTGATGTACACTGTACAGTGCAGTCTGTCAGTTGATGATGGTAGCTAATGCCTGAATTCTTATTGTTTTGACAGCAACAGCTATAAGTAGTAATCCTATGACCTTTTTGAAGCTCTATTTATACACAGTTCCCTCATTTGAGAGTACTGTAAGTGTATAGTAAGTGCTGTAATGTGTGGTACAGAGCTAAAACAATAGTGACTGTCTAATAACTTTCTTAAATTACATGATACACATTCATTTGTATTTTGTAGTATCCATATTTAAAAGTCTTTTTTTTTGTTTGTCTTTCTTGTCCATGTAGGTCATGTATACAGGGGCAAGTTGACAGTCGTCTGGCCCCCACCTTCCTCTAAATTGGAAGAGGTCAGTCATTTTGAAGTACATCAATATAACTCACTAATGCTGTTAAGTTTCCACTGTGAGAATTTGAAAATAGTTTCTCTGGCCAGAATGTTTTAGACATTTTAATGAGTACTTTGTTATAAAAAAGCAGGACTAACTTACAGATTAAAAACTATACAGCTCTCTGAAAGATGAGACATTTGTGCATATTGGAAGTACATTTGTGGACTAAGAACTTTTGATTATGATCATTTGGATTCAATTTATAATGATGGACATGTGGCCACAGTTTTCAATGTACTCTGTAACCTTCCACTAATAATAATGAATAATTAATTTAAGCTGTCTGTGAGTTAAATGCATCATCTCTTATGAGTCCCATATCATAAAAGTTTCCACCGCAATGTGTACTAAAGAGCCAGTGACTGCTGAGTAGCTGATTTCTGCAGGCCAGAATGGAAATTGATTTGGATATGTTTTCTTAATGCAATTAAAAAAAAACAATTTTACCCTGTTATTCTGTTGTTTGCTAGGACACTGTTGGCTCTCTGTGTGAAATGTTATAGCTTATGAGGGATTTATTATGTTATGAGGCGTGAAAGGGTAGAGTGGAGAACCCCCTGCTATGAAAATCTTCATAAACTCCATGACTGTGCCGAGATTAATGGACAGCACAACTGAAGCTATCTTGATATTAAAAATTTTGTACAACAACATTAAACAAATATGGCAGTATAAAATAGCATGAAAATACAATTAAAAGACTTTTTCAAATGTTGAATTGCGTGCCTACAGTAATTGCTTTCATTCACATTTCTTACACATTTCTACTGAATATGTATTCCATCAATTGTGTTGTTGGTAAATGAAATGTTGCAGTATTTTTAGGTCAAAATGAAGTGTTTACAATATACATACATTTTCTGATTTTCACGCCTTTTTTGTCTCTAAGCCTGAGGAGATATCGAATAGTTTATTGGTACCATTCATATCAGGGATTACAAAATTCACTGTAGTATTCTTGCACATTCTGACCCTGAAGAAACCTATAGAATAACGTCATCTTGATTGGTTTATATCATTATTGTGATAACAAAACTTCACAGCAGCATGAGAAACTTAATGAATATAATTATTGTAATAAGTAATTTATACTCACATTTTTACACAATATAAGAGCAGCTGGTGATTAAAACTGATGTGAAAAATAACCAAAGTAAACATGATTAAGAATATTTTTTAAGACCAAGTGTTATCCTTTTAGTAAATATTATTTAGGCCATAATAACTGTTCTCTTTGCTTTAAGGAGTCTGTGTCTTCAAAGCCAGTTGAACAGGGACCTACACCTTGGCACCGCTGGGAAACAGGCATGAAATAAGCTCATTTAATAAGAAAAACTAAGGACATGACTTCAGTGACCTTCAGAAGCCATGAATGCAAAAGCTTATATAACCAAAGAATAAAGCAGCTTTATGACATGGAAATCCTTGCTCACTGTTGGACAAAGACACAAGGGAAAAGGGCACGCATACCAAGTGGCCAAAAAAAAAACCTCTATGTGGCTTCAGCAGTAATTTGAAGCTTCTCTGGGGTTTACTAACTACTGACAACAGTATTAAAGGACAAGAGCTTGGACAATATGCTGGATACACATTTTTGATCTACATGGAAAATACATTGTCCGAACATCCACCAATGGTAAAAAGGATTTACCTGGCTTACAGCGCTTAGCTGATAGGATATGTATTTAAAAGCTCTGTTTAACTAAGTAAAGTATGTTTGTGTTGTGTGTTTGAGGCTGTGGCTATTTCTTCACGTCCTGCCTCAAGGAGGATGGGCATATTCAATCAAATGTTTAACTCGTAGTGGGACTTCTATGAAAAAAATCAGTATGTGCAGTATTTTTAAGCACTATATGTACACAGTTACACATAATGTACAATCATTTTAGAAAGATAGAGTAAGTAGTACAATATCTTTTTACAAAGGCACTGGAGTAAAATAAATTGCAACATCTATAAAAAATTATGCATACATTGATCGCAATTATTAAAAAACACCGAAAAGAACTCTTATCTTCTTTCAAGGTTGTCTGTAAATCCTAAACATTGAACCTAATCTGTGTAAGGGTTCGATAACTTCTGAGCACAAAGACCTAAGGAGAGATGTCTGTTGGGCTGCAAGCTTTTGTAATAAACCTCGGTGACCGTTTTAAATTATTCGTTATCTTTTTTGGCTTGTATGTTTTACGTACTAAAACGCTTCTAGAAAGACAGTGTATCCATAATTACTAATATTAAATTTCGAGCATCTAGAACTTGTATATCCACGGCTGGATCAATGTATGTTTCCCATTTGTTTTATTGCAAACTCCAATGAGATACAGGCACAACTAAATGCAACTTCTTTGGCTTCATCAGTGAAAAAGATACCCACTCATCAGCATATACTGCAATAAGCTTAATTGATTCAGAGTGTCTGGGACAGTCGGCAACCACATCAAGATGAGCTCTGGAGACAATCGTCTGTCTGCCATATGGTAGGGGGAAGGGCTAGATAGCTTTCAGACAAATAAGAAACGCTTGATTGATGTCTTAGATGAGGGCTAATAAATTGTGTGACAGGTTCACTAGTCAATTACTGTAAAACTGTAATGTACTGTACTGTACACTGTACTGTAAAACATTTGATATTTCTGTTATTTTGTTTCAGGTGTGAGTGACAAGGAGCATTAGGATGCCCATAATATATGTTTATATGCCTGTTTATGTAGATGAAATGCAGTTTAGCTATTTTTTGTATTAGATGATTTAGTATCATTCATTTGTAGAAGTAGTCCTCTAAACCATTGGTTTCCAATTGTCCCCCTGAAGTACCCCTGTCTTGCATGCTAAAGGTTTATCTTATCACTGTTGGGATTAACCATTGTATCTCTCTTTTTGCCATTTATTTCCCTTTTTCAAATGGAATTTTATGCTGTTTACATGGCATAAAAAATTGTCCAAAATTACTTGGTAAAACGTATAAACCTTAACTTTAAATTGAAATTAATGTTATTTCTTCTTCTGTAAAGTGACCGTTCTGAAGATATGAGGACTTGCCCTGACAACAATGATATGCTGGTGTGTTGCAGCAGGGAAACCCCTACAATTTGCAGTACAGAGGGACACAAAAGCTCTAAAAGACTGGAAGGCTACTGGAAAACTGAAACTACTGATTTTTCAATGTTTCTTCAAAAATGTTTTTCCTCATTTGCTCAAGCTGAATTGCTTTATTACGTCACTATGTGTAGCATCAGTCCCAGTGTGTCTACTGACAGTGAAGCCTACACTGTCTAAGAGGGTGCTGCCGAGGTCGCTCTGGCTGTGGGGCATTGGAGTTTAGGATACGAGACATCACTGACGTAACGGCCGTCTTCAAACCCATCATCAACAGAGGGGGAACCAGGATTACCTCCAGAACCTCCCACGGACTGAGGCCCAGGGAAAAGAGCTGGATGTCTGATGATGTCCACAGCAGCACAGAATTAGCCAGTGTGGATAGCACCCCCACAATATCAAATGTACAGGACCAGGTATGTCTGATCCCTGAAGCTGGTTGTAGGAAAGGACGACGGTAAAAGACACACATGTGCCAGAAGTCCAGGTTTGACTGTGCCACTGCTCTTAACAGGCACCAGAGGGCGCACTGAGGGTAAATGCCAGAGAACAACATAACATGGCAGTAGGCAAGAAGGATGCTCAGGTGGCCATGAGTCTCGAAGGGATTTCTTGAAGGTCTGCTGCTCTGATTTTGGATTTGTTGTAGCAAAAGAGGTTGTCTCTCCAGCTGAGTTCCAGTCCTTTTCCACTGCAAGAATGGCAGTAAACCACCAGTCAACAGTTGTAGAGCAATCTGGGTGACAAACTGCACTGTCAGTTGGTGCTGCAGAGTGATGAGGTCCAGCTGAACCAGGGCCCTGTAGAAGTGGATGGCAAAGTGATTGTAGATGTATACAATGATGAGCTCAGGAAGCAGAGGTTGGTAGAGTCTTGCATTAGTTTCTTGATACAAGTATTTAGCACAAAGCCTATGAGAAAACTGCAAGGCAATATGGTCCATGCCCTCCATTGCAACTGTCAGTGCTATCTCTGGTAGGTAATCCAGTGTTTGTATGATGGTAGACATCTGCTGCTTGTGTGAATAAATCCAAACAAGGGCATCCAAGCAAAGGTAGGCCAGAATCACTATGGAGGAAAGAAGCAGCATAGAGATGAGGAAGAGCATAGAGAGTCGGAATCTAGAGTGCTTGTTTACAGTGGTGTTTTCTACAGCTTCTCTCAGTCCTGTGGAACCTGAGGAGCACCTGTTAGACTGCCATGACTTTGGGCCCTCCCAGTCAGCTTTCAAATCCTCCCTTCTCTGTTTCCATCCATTTAAGAAGAGTTCTGACCAAACCATGCTGGAAAATGTGAAAAATTTCCAACTGCTCCAACTATGGCAGAAGGGCAAGTTGTTGAGAACAAGAAGAAGAAGTGATTTCTGGAGAAGAGCAGTAATAAGAGATCCCAGGAAGCAAAAGTAATGGGCCACTCCCTCCCCAAAGTATTCCTTAATTTCCTCCAGAAGGTACATCCGATTGAAAGGTTTGAGTCCACCCCAGTTGACTCTCCATGCTTGCCAGAGTTGTGTCAGTTGAGAAGCATCATGCAGCGGGTATGCGTCTGTGATGAAGCCATGTCTGTGAAGGATATTGATGACTGAGTTGCCGGGGAGCACAGAAACCCCAGGAACCTTTTCCCTTTCCCCCACTGTCAGCTGGCCCAGAATCCTTTGCACCAGATTGACTGCCTCGGCTGAAGACAGGATTCCATGCAGTCCTTCTGCTTCACCAGGATGTGTTGGATGTGTATTGTTTGGGTGCAGTCCATGACCACAACGGAAAGGCTTGCGACGGAAGAGAAGCTCCTCATCCACTTCGAAGAGTAAACGCTCTGAAGTGGCTCCAATCACCACCACTCTACCTCCTCCCTCTGGCTGATCAATGACTCTCCCCAGCAATTCAGCTCCCCCTCGGGACTCTGCCTCAGAGAGCTTCCCTAGAAGCCAGTCAACTGTTTCTTCTGCTGTCCTGGAATTAAACTCCAAGAGAACCAGATGCTGAAGGGGGAGTGTTGATCTTGCTTTGGCGATACCAACCCTTTCTCTGTTCATTTTCTTACTGATGGTCCGTCTTTTGTTTTTTGACATGCCTAAAGTCCGAGATGGTCCAAAGAGTGATGGAGGTTCTGCATAATTATCTGCCAGCCTCCTTCATGTTGCCTATCCTGTCTGTCCGCTTTGCTCAGATGAGTGTGGAACACTGAGCTCATGACATTTGGTGGCTCCTTTATGACACAATAAAGAATCCTAGCAGGGTTCTGACAGTCTCAAGTTGTTTTTACATAATGAAGATGCAGACAGATGAAAACCCACCTTAGAACAGGCCTAGTTTAAGCCATTGTCAGATGTTACTTAGGAAAATAGCTTATTATTTAAGGTATTGTTTAAAAATACAATAGTTTAAGTTAAAAATTAAGCAATTTCCACTGTGATCTTAAACGTTTTCTGATTCTGAATATCTTACAAGCATACACCAAATTTTAAATTGAGTGGAACAATCGCATCTTTAAAACGTTTTCCACAATGTTGTTACTGTTATTTTTATTATGGATATTCTAATTATTTTTTTATTTATTTTCATTATTTTTTCTTTTAATTATTTACACATTGCAAAAGGAAGAAATATAAATGAGAGACAAAAACAAGCAAGATGATGAATCGCCACAAGAACACCACAAAGAACAAGATACACAACACAGTAAATAATTTTAAATAAATAAAAGTCACACATGCAATCCCATATTTCACCAGAGAGGGGCGCTATATACCTGGAACGTGTTAAACCACCTTACACACTGTATCTTCTCAAAGTCAGAGCAAGGGCGGTGTGAATATCGGGCGTTGTCAAAGAATAATGAAGAAGGGGCCTTCTTACGTAACCCTGTCAAGTGGTGGGTGAGTCATGTGCGTCACATCTGGAGAGAGAACATTTTCATATTTGATCAGTCCGCTCTTACGCACATCTAACGGTTTAAAATTAGCATCTTTCCCTCATCAGCCCCCAGAACTGAGTCATCCTGCTGCTCGGAGCCAAACTCCCCCCCATTATAGGCTTATTGTGTGGCGACCCTAATAAAGACATCCAGAAGCTCCAAGCTCATGCATTCTCCAGCCTTACTATTAACGGCTGCTTTGCATAGCTCACATGGCAAGTGATGCAGATAGACTGCAGATAAGTTTAGAGTCATGAAGCAACCACTTTGAAATACAACCGGACTGGCATCTAATGTCAGATACGAAACTTCAGGAGGAAAAAAACATTTTTAGCCAGTAGATAAACTGCATTACATTAAACATGTGGATAGAATGTACCCATTATGAGGGAATAATGCATCATTCAATTCATCCTGGGGCACCAAACAGCTTTGCATCAGCCTGCAGAATTTTAATATAAATCACAAAGACAGGTTTTAGTGCTGATCAATATGTGTATGTATGTATGTATCTGTTTGTTTGTGTATCAATATGTCTGTATTTGAGATATATATATATATGTGTGTGTGTGTGTGTGTGTGTACAAAGACACATACATACATATGCACGTACACACACACACTCATACATACATATATATATGGGAACATATTTCAGTCTGAAGAAGAGATGCATCAGTCCCTGGTGACATTACCGCATTTCTTGGAACTCCTTGCACCGCTTCAATAATTTCCACAATGTGCCTGAAGCGGGACTGACACTCGGATGTAAATTTGACAAACAGCAGAATGTGAGAGATGAGGACAGAAGAGGGAAAGGGAACAGAACCTTCATGATCATAGAGGTTTTGTTCAACATTACACATGAGCACACAAGTCTGAGAGCATATTCACACACGTCTGCCTTTTATTCTGTTTTCATTTAGTCTCAATCAGAGATCTAGTCTGAACTAGCCATTGGAGAAGGGGAGGGGTGAGAGAGAGAGAGAGAGAGAGAGAGAGAGAATGAGTCATTCTGATGTAGAGACCTGCTTGTTCTTGCTGCAGAGCTCTTTGCCCATCCTGACTCTTATGTGTGAATGGATTAGTGTTGTAATCAGCCCGGAAGCTCTAAATAGCCATACATGATCTAACATTAGCCATTTTTTGGGTTCTGAAACTGACAACTGGCGTCAAAGACTTTATAAAAAGCATTTCTTTTATTATTTCTTTTCATTTTTTGCTGCTTAGGTCTAAAAAAAATAATAACTCTAACAGTACATACACACTACGTAAGAATTTTTGTTTCATAACCCAGACCCATTACCATAAAATATTTGGCATCACTGAACTTTATATTTGCCAAAGTACCTTCCTTGGTATTAGCAGCAGATACTTCCTAACTTGTAATTTGACTTTCTTTTTAACACTCTCTTAAGATACCATAAAAGAACCATGTTCCTTTACTAAAGAACCAGATATGAGTGTTCTAACAAATAAAGAATCTCTGTAATATGTGGAGGTTCCTTAAACTTCATAAAAATTCACATGTTTACCAAAATAAATAATTATTTTGAGAACCAAAGGTTTTCTTAAATAAACTAACAGTGGTTATTCTGGGATTATCCAAAGAGTCTTTTCTGTCGCTTGTATTTTTAATGATATGTAATTACGTCTTTTGGTGCAAAGGTGCTTTAAGCAGGCGATCAGTTTTGAAAGTGTCACAACAAGTAAATTTGAAAGTGATGGACAAAACTCTTAGGCACCATTTTTTCTAATACAAATTCAAACCAGTGGATTTAAACAGTAAAGTAAAGGTAAAGAGACAATTTGGCTGATGCTCTTATCCAGAGTGACTTACAGTCATTAGTTACAGGGACAGTCTTACAGTCATTAGTTACAGGGACAGTCTTACAGTCATTAGTTACAGGGA
>JBBIGB010068302.1:0-17025 GCA_037577075.1 Alestopetersius hilgendorfi
AGTGTTCTTCTTTCTGCCACAGTCTCTAATGTGTCAAGTTCCCCACCTACCACAGAGCCTGCCTTCCTGATCAGTTTTAGTCTCTTAGCATCAGCCACTTTCAAGCTGCCCCCACAGCACACCACAGCATAGAAAACAGCACTGGCCGTTGAGCGTAGTGTTAGATGAGCTGCTCTATATTGAGCTGTCTGGACGTCCAGATCTTTTTAGCTCTGCCACATCATATTTTTAGGAACTTGTTGCTACTTGGAACGCTGTATTAAGAAGGTCACTGGGCTTTTAACAGTATGTTGCCTGCAGACTTGTGAACTGGCGTCATTTCAATGCAGTAGTCTTTTTCTAATGGAATAAATGGAAAACAACACTAAGTAGACAATGTGAGGGAAACCACACTCAGCTGACTGTGTTAGAAAAGCTAATGGACAAACACTCTAGACAAGCTAATAGGTCAATCTAAGGATGCACTGAGATGGAAATTGTCAGCCCATGCAGTTATCATGCACATTATCTGCCAGGAAATTGGGCCTAGAGTTCCAAAGAAATATAACATTTACATCTATAAGGTTATAGATGTAGTAAAAACTAACAGGATACAGATATTTTAGCAGAGTAACCCAGCCTTGCCTGTCAGCACTGATCACCTGTTAAAACCACTTAGTCAAAAATGTAGCTTCAGTTTGTTATCTGGACTGGGTGAGGCAGAACTTGACTGGCCACACAGAGCCCTGACCTCAAACCCACCCAACACCTTTTGGATGACCTAGAACAGAGATTACGAGCCGGGTCAACATCAGTGCCTGACCTCATAAATGCTCTACTGAATGAATGGGCACAAATTCCCACAGAAACTCTCCAAAATCCAAGATATAGTGGCAAGGAGACGACTAACTCCATACCTATGTATTTGAACGCAATGTCATTAAAGTCCCTGTTGGTGTAATGGGCAGACATCCCAATACTTTTGTCCATTTAGCGTATTTGTTTCATGGATGTGACAGTGCCTGTGAAATCAAGTCTCTAAAAGGACATTAGGCCTCAGACTGACACAGACTGACTAGTGTAAAGTGCTCCACTGAACGCCACAAAAAATCCTTCCTTCCCACGGCAATAAGACTTTATAATAACCACTCCCTCCGTCAAAGTTAAAAATGTGCAATATATTTTTTTTCAGTATGTGCAATATACTTATCACAATACTGTGCAAAATATCTTAATGTGCAATACCTGTTCCTATGTGCAATACATTTCGATTACAACTACCTCGTCTCTCTTAACAACTGCATTTTTGTATTTTCACATTTAAATTTTTCTGATAAAAGTACTTAGATGTAACTGTTTTATTCTATATACTGTACAGAGTGTTATAATTTTAACTTAACTATATTCTCCTCTAGTATACTTTTATTACAGGTAAACTGTACTATTTCCTTCTTAATATATTTCTAGTCTGAGTATATTTATTATATATTCAGGTATTTTTATTCTGTATTGTTATGTCTTGTCTGAATGTGCAGTCGTGATGTGAACAATTTCCTCTGGGATATATAAAGTTTTCTGATTCTGATTCTGATTATTTCCAATGAAGGGCAGTCTTAAAGCCCTTTTCTATTCCAGCATGACTGTACCCCAGTGCACAAAGTAAGCTCCATAAAGACCTTGGAGAACTGGAATGGAGATCGTCCAACATTAGTGCCTGATCTCATAAATGCTCGACAGAACAAATAGCACAAATTCCCACAAGAAGAAGAGTGGAAGCTATTATAGCTACAAAAGAGGGGGCAACTCTATATTAAAGTGTATGTATTTGGACAAAAGTATTGAGACACCAGACCATTACACCAACAGGGACTTAATTGACACTGCATTCATATAGTGTTATTGTTTCCACTTGTATCTTCGCCCAGTTGCCGTAACAAAGAATTAGGGAAGAAAGATAGAAAAGCTGAAACTACTGCACTTCTACTTCATTCTCAATTTTTGAATTAGACCGATCAGTTAGTATGCATTGTACCTCTGTTATTAGTATTATCCTTTGTTAAACCACTAATATGTTTTTGTTCCTTCTGACAGGGGCTCATCAAATCACAAACCAAAAAAGGAACCCACTTTCACCACAGTGGAGAACTTGGAGAGCCAACTGGAATCCAACACACAGTCTTCATAGTCAAATCCCATGAATTTTAATCCTCTGCAGAACAGGTTGACCCAACTGACTCCCTTCAGCGGTGATGGGCTGGTGTGGAGATGCTCCAGCTTAGAAAAATCACGCACACCCTTCATAATAGTAGTTATGTATCTAAAAAACTGAGGCTTTAAAAAGAGCAAACCACTGACAGTTTTTGAAGTGCTCCTCCTGTGCCTATACTTTATGAATGCCTCTCTAAGCAGTATTTCAGGTGATGCCAAGCACTTGAGTGCCTAATGGCAGAACGAATATATCCTGGAGATACAGAATGTTCTGGAACAACCTCTCCCTCAGCGAGAACTCCTGAACCCAGAGTGAACCCAGATGCATGAGCTGCATGCCAGAGGCTGATGCTGGAACTTTTTTTAAGTTGGTCAATTCCACAAGTGCCAAAGAATATCTTGTAATTTGTATAACTTTTCAGATCTTTTTTTATGAATGCCTATTTGTCCGCTTTTCCACATTTCTTCTTTTATTAGTGTCTTTAGAGAATTAAACATCTTTTTGTAACCGTCTGGATTTCCCTGTGGTTTCCTGAGACTGTATCTAACCCGTCAAATTTATAAACATTTAAGATATTTACTTTATTCTGGTCATACGCAGACATTTGCAATTTCCTAATTTAGGACATTCTAATGTACACTTCACATAGAACCGCTTAATTCAATGGTGCAATATTGTTACTGCAGAACTCCAGTGTAATACTAAATTCGCCTAAATACTCCTACAAACCTAAAATGAGCTTTAAGCCTTTGCGACTGTGCACTGATCTGTTGCAAATACTGTGAAAGCATTTCACTTGTTCAGCCCTGATTTGTTCATTACCATTGGTTGTTTCTATATGGGTATAGATGGAGACAATACTGAAAAAGAGGTCAAAAATTCTAGGGACATTTTTTGTAAGATCTTATGAAAAAATATATATATAAAACTTGTTTTATTAGTAAACACCATTTAATTGGAGCTCAGTACAATTCATAATTAAAAATGTATAATTTGTACATAAGCAAATATGGTTGGAGAAGAAACTTGTAGTTTCTTGTAGACTGCAGATACAGGCTTGGTGCACTTTGTGCATTGCCTGCCCTCTTGTGGAGAAGTAAGGTTAATGCACGAATGGCCAACAATTAAGAATCAAATACCTTTTTATTAGAATCATTAGTCATAAATAGATTGATTCACATTTGATTATCACCCTGTACAATCCACATATTCATATTTAATATATCACTTATTCAAGCATTATGTAGCACAGCAAATCAGTTGATGCTCAGCTTTGAAGATGATATGTTTTTATCGACATTTGGACTGCTCAACCTATCTGCCTGGGGTTAAATTAAAAAATATATAAATAAAGCACGTTGATGTGATAAGAATAACGTCAGTCTTATTAAAGTACATTCAGAGTAACAGGTGCGTGAAACCAGATGATGATGCTGGTGGTGGAACGATCACTTGGAGCTTCTTCATTGCTCAGGGACACACAGCATACACACCCACTCAAGATATATCTCACTTTAACGGAACACTAAGCAGGAAAAGTCTAACAATGCCAAGACTGTAATGAATGTAGAATAAACTAAATGATAAATGAAGTACTTTCATAATCAGCCATCATCTAAACTGTACTCAAGTCCCTGCTTACTTTATCAGCACTGCTTTGTGATCCTTTAGCTTTGGTTTAATTTGTGTTACATCTATCCAGATTACTTCACCTACGATAGAATCAAAGTGGACCATTCGGCGTGGTCAGCTGTATAAAAGAGTTAGAAAAATATATAAAAATGTGATGATAAACACCACTGTGCAACATGAACAACCAAACTTTTCAAAAGGCCAAAGTGACTGCAAGATCAGCAGTTATCAAATGAGACCTACTGAAAAGAGAGCTAGAATCTGCTGGTGCTTAAATGAAAACCAGCTGATCTCTGACCCTCTGTGATAAAATAAGACACCCCTGTTATAAACCAATATATACACTCCATATAATCCATATTAGAAAATAAGCAAGCGTTAAATATATCTTCAAAACCATATAAATACACAACCACCTCTAGGTTAAAACTGAAAACCTCATTCAATAAAAAATTGAGAACACCAGTGCCATCTTATTGTTAAAAGAAAGAAAGAAAATACTCTTCACTCTGGAGTTTGGACCATGATGTGCTGAAGTGCATTCGCATTAGTGCTTTCAGTAGGTCACAAAGTTGGCAGGGAAAATGCCCACCCGGCCCCTGAGCTCCCCCTCCCACCAGTCGTACTGAGAGTCCGTCTTGGTGATGACGGTGATGCGGTCTCCAACAGCAAAGCTCAGGTCTCCGGGCTGCTGGCCAGTGAAGGCGTGCATGGCTGTGACCACCAGAGATCCGCCGGACGCTTGGCCTGCAAGAGTGTCAGGACAGGAGGGTTTAGATGGGAAACAACCAGGTCAATTTTTTTTTATAGCTTTAGGTATAAGCAGTGAAGGGGATTTAGTAGAACGTAGCTTAATAAAATGTCTTTAGTAAATATCTACTTTAATAGAAATTAGTCAAAACAATATTATTAACTTATAATGGGGCTTAAGAGAGAGATGATATTGTAGTTTTCTTTATTTCATCACAATTTTAGATACACTATATGGTAAAAAGTATTGGGACACACCTGTTTTGGCTAGGTCGCTTACTTCAAATGAAGGACAATCTTAATGCTTCAGCACACCAAGACATTTTGGACAGCACCGTGGTTCCAACTTTATGGACACAATTTGGGGAAGAACCTTTTGTATGGCTGGCTGTATGAGTTTAGTGTGGAAGAACTTGACTGGTGCCCCGACCTCAACCCCATCCAACACATTAGGGATAAACTGGAACGGAGATTGTGAGCCAGACCTTCTCATCCAACATCAGTACCTGACCTCCTAAATGCTCTACAGAATGAATGGACACAAATTACCACAGAAATGCTAAAATGTTGTGGAATGCCTTCCAAGAAGAGCAGAAGCTCTTTTTGCTGCAAAACAGGGGCCAACTCTATAATAAAGTCTTTTTTAATGCAATGTACTTAAAGTCCCTGTTGGTGTAATTGTCAGGAGTCCCAATACTTTTAACCATTTTATGTATGAGGTTTGGTTCAGACAGCATGCCTTCATGTTGGTGTTCTATTTGCTTGGCCTAAAAGCCCTTTCTGACATGATTTAGGATAAAACAATATTGCCAACTTCAGCACACTAGGGGGCAATGTAAGCCTCTGTGGAAGCTTCACCAGAGACTTGAGAAAGTGGGTGATCAAACCACACTAAAACACAACAGTTTTGTTCATCTATCTGCCATCTGGGTTTAAGTGCCGTCTGTATTTTAGTGCTGAGAAAAGTAATACAAGTGTCCTTTTCTAGTCTGAACAGCAACAAATGAACAAGCAGAGCTCCATATTGTGGGGGTCCATGTATTACTGTCACATGATATCACTTTGACAGCATAAGATCAAAACATCAGGAAATATTCTCCCTATCAGACTAATCAACTATTAATTCAACCTATTTGTTATGTAATCATTGAACAGGTAGAACAAAAACTGGCTCTTCAATCCAACTGATACTCGATGAGCTACTCGACTACACAAGAATGTGTAAAGAATGTGATTGAAGTTGCACAATATTGTTTTTCTTCATTTATGCAACTCTGTATGCCTGCAGTGTATAAACATTTTAAACTCCTATCTACAATGTATCAACCACTGTGAGGAGATTTGAAGTGAGATAAAGTCAGATTTGGTACATTAGTTGAGCGTGTCATGCATGCACTTGGCCCATGCAGTGTCTCTAGGCAGGTCCGTACAATCCAGGCTCAGACAGTGACTAGAAGAGCCCTTGTCAGTGTTTAAAGGGCTCACATCAAGAAAAACTGAACTTAAAAATATATTTCCTGCATTAAAAAAGGAAAAAAATAAATAAAAGGGTGTGACAAGTGTTTAGTATGTAAACACTGGAACCTTTAGAAACTAGCATTCAATTTGACCAGCCAATATATAAAAACTAAGCTGCAAACTAAAGTACTGAACTAGCAAGCAATTATAGTTAGTTTTGAAATAGCTTTTGTGATGTCACAAAAACCAGTGCAGGGCTGGCATCAGAGCAGATCTACTGGGTTGGCATCTAACTGACTGGGGGGGCACTATCTATCGTGAACTAGAGGGTGTAGCGACTCGCTCAGGGAAGCAATGGATTTGAATGCCCCCCCTTGACGCCAGCACTGAACCAGTGCTTTTAAGTGTCATACATATTCATCTTGTAATAAGTCAATCGGGCTGGATTCAGTACACAATACAGGCCAAGCAATCAGAATATACATGTGCATTTCATTTTATAACGAGAGGTTAGAAAATAATGTTTTTTGGTACATAGACCCACATAAATATTGTTAGTGGAGCTCAGAAAATGAAACTTTTAAAAAAGGTAATTTAATGGCCACTTTAATGTATGTTATATGCATTAGTCCAACGAATTTCGTGTTTAAGTTATACTGGACTGGAACATGCATAAAGAGCATTACTGGTAAATGAAAACCGTTGGAGTGTAATGTACTGAGAAGTTGGGAGGGGAAACAGGTGGAAGAGGGAAAGCAGGAGGCATATGAGAGAGAAACACGGGAGTCAGACAGAGATGGAATGTGGTTTTCTTGCTATTGGCACCTGTGCACCTGTGCCCTCCCCCAAAAGGGGAAAAAAAAATCCCCAGGCGGTGCCAGGAGCTCCAGTCGGGCCGTTTTTCACGCTAAACACTTTTTGACTCGAATCCTAAAATAACTGCATCCCATCAACGTGACGTTCGTTCTACCGCTACCACAAGCTTACAAGACACAACAAGCTGAGGGGAGTTTGACAGCAACACAATCCAGAGAGTTTCTTCAGATCTGTCAGGTTCGTGTGTTTTGGCAGAGTGGCGACATTCGAGCTATGCGGTTTTCTGCTCGCACACGCAACATCCAAAAAGTGACAGCTCATGTTAGGAGGCGGGGGGTTGGGGTGGGGGGTTATTCAGTCATCAATCATCTCTACACCTATGTACACTCTGTGATTAGATCTGGACCCATCACACATATCGTCAGCTCCCCCATGCCCCATCCCTCCCAAGTGCTAGACTCGGGTATTTGGTGGTATCTGAGAAAGAAAAAAAAAAAAAAAAGATTACTGAAGGTCAATCATTCCAAACCAGTGATTTTGTCACACGTGTTTAAAAAAAAAAAAAATACCTGGATTACGCCAACAGAGACTGAAATCTTGCCTACTCTCTCCTTGTCTTGGGAAACCACCAGATAACAACACAAAGTACTCATGCTGCCCAAAGTAATTGCCCTCGGATAAACTGTATGCTCACACAATGGCCTCCATTTATAGACCAAAGAGCGGAGGTGCCTTGGAAAACGTCTGTCTCTCTCCTACTTTTCACCAGGAGAGCATCTTAATTACAGTATTTGCCGTGCTAATGACCTGCAGTGTATGGAAGGAATGTTAATGAAACGCTGATGAGTGAGAGTTTTGGAGGTCTCCTCCCTCACCAACTCTCTTATGATGATAGTTGAGGGAGTGATGAGTCTGACAACTATGACACAGGCTGTAAACATGACAAACAGCGGAGATATTGTTTATAGCTTTCTGGCAAGATGCATAAGCATTACTTTTTTCTGGATCATCTTATTTTCGCTCTGATCTCAGACCACAGTGTGATTTTCAGCAGCTTCGTAAAACCTAGCTACTAGGCATTCTTCACATATCGTGTCACTCCATGAGGTTTTGTTTTATTGTGCCAGCAAAAATAGTAAAAGGGTGCATTCATCTGATTCTAACAGCAGTGCCTTGACCACAAGGGACCATGACAGTTCCCTTTAAAATCGTATTACATCCAGATTAAAGCATATAGATTATCCTCTACAATATAATTAGCTAATTCCATACTTTAAAAGGACTTTCGAAACCTTTTATTCCACCTCTTTCCCATCAGGTCTGTGCCATAGTCCAGGAAACTTCTGGCTTATGTAAAAGAGCTGGTGCATTAACTGATCCGCCACGTGCATCACTCAATCAGCCTAACTAATGTGTCTGAATCAGAGACTAAAATAACAGCAGCAATGCACCACAGTGACATTTAAACCAATTAAAAAAGTAAAGGGGGAAATGACTGATACTGGGAAATAATAAGAGATCATGGCTTGTGTTTGAATGAGGGAGGGTGGGAGCTTGGTAAAATGCACATATTAATGTGGGGCTGGTCACCGGATATTACAGGCCTTCCATTAAGTCGAGATATTTTAGGCTGGGATACCTGGCTCTGAATGAAAAGTAGATGAGCAAGAGGCTTCTTCCCCCCCCCCCCATCACTCCCAAACCAGACACGACTTCAACAACAACAAAAAAAAATCCCGTTGTTTCTTTATCTGTAAGCTTTTGAAATGTACAGATAAGGACAAATATACATAAAGAAAACCTAAAATAAAGGAAACAATAAAGACGTGAACAGCATGCACAGACACACACACACACACAGAAAATTGTTTCAAACTATTCCGGAAGGTTAGTGTGTCTTCTTGTAATAATATTATACACGAATAAGATAAAACATAATGACTACACAAATAATGAAATCTTGCAGCTGTGCGTGTCAAGGTCAATATTAGATAGTAAATCAATAGTCAGTGCTCATAGGCATTTTGTTGGATGTGGCAAAAATGGGCAATCCTTTCACCAGGGATGCCGGAAGCATTTTAAAAATGGGGGATGGGGCACATCGTTCTGGGGCTGGCAGTGCATTAATGTTTATTTATAGGAATTTTATTTTATCCTTACTGAACAGATAGTTTCAAATAAAATGTTCTCAAGTGACCTATGCTTTTTGCTAGAACTATGTTTGAGAGAGTGACAGGAATCATATGGCAGGAGTCTTAGAAGACAGCCAATGTTCTGACAGCACTCTCTTTTAATTTGTATTAGTCACCACCAGGTTTCCTCAGTAAGGAGAGGACCCCTGTAAACTTCTCACTAAGCACTGCAAATGCAGGTCGACATGTCCAAGGACATCCCCTCCCCTGCTCGCTAAGCCCACAAAAAGCTGAAACACAGCAGGAATCTCCACACAGCAACATCCATTAGTGAGCTGTTCTTTCCATATTATTTGACACTGATATGAATATTTATTATAAGCATTTTGTAATTCTCAATTTTAAGTCGTTGGGACTCATTGGGTGTTAAATTAAACCTATTTAACACCAGGCCTGGTTGCATCACACTGTTTCAGACCATATTTATGGCATGCACTAAATTAAACAATTTGAATGATTTAAGACAACAGGGTTTGCTTTCAAACCACCTCACAAGCAGAAGTCCTGATGGTTTTTGGGACAGTGAGCACAAATAAGGAGAAATACAACCAACATCAGTACTCCGCAGCCCTGGTACTGTCTAACTCTTTACTGTTACATATCGGTGTTGCATTCTCAAAACATTACTTTTCTGACAGTTCAGTTGCACAAATAAGCAGTGGACTAATATTAGATATGTATAGCCCAAAAAGCAGTTCAAAAGGAGGCAAAATGTTTATAAAATTAACATAAATGCTAAAGCTATCATAAAGCAATTCTCTCAACAATCAGCATGAGGGAACTGAAAAGAATAACCGCGAGCTCTGATGATGCTATGATGCTCTCTGATTACAGACTGCAATCAGAGAAAAAAAATGTCGGGTAGACAAATACAAGAAACACAAAAACTACTCTGCAGTTTTGAGAAATATTGCATAGCCGTGCTAAAACAACAATGAACTGAATGTAACAAGACATTCCCAGTAAGCCCTACTGTGTCTAAACCACATGAACAGGTCTCCAGCACCTTAACGAAGAGCTGCATGGGATCTGAGCAAATTTAAAGATAATTTAGGCATTTATTGGAATAATCTGGGGGAGCATTGGCTAGTTTTTGTTAGCAATGTTAGCCTTGCTGTTACATTTATTAAGTACAGAAAGTATAACCCCAAAAAAATGTTTGTACATCAAACACTTCTTGGCTGACCAAGCAAGATCAAGATCTGGGACATGTGGAAAAGTTTGTACAATTGGTTTGAAGCTCTAGAAACCTTAATTTCTCCCTTTTCTATTGTTTGCTGCTTTGAGTGAATGGCTAGATTACTTTTCCTTACTTGTCACTTTGCTCAAATATACATTACTGAGATCGAAAACCATTTTGATTTCAACCATTATAATTTTTTATGACCTCAGACACCTCATTCATGTGAATTGGAGATATTTTGCTGGTTGGTTCACCATGCATACTGGTTAGACACAGTTGCCAAGCTACATTTTTCTACTTCACAAGACTGTAAAAGTCTTGGCCCTGTGACATTGTTTTGATTGATGAAAAACAAAATGATACTGCTGCATGCTGCCTAACACCGCTATTATGATAATGGCAGCACAAGATCGAGACTGAACATAGGTCGTAAAGCATGGTGAACTTGTTTTTCTAGGTCTGTTTTCGCTTCACATTTAGAAGAGATGGCAGTGGATAAATGTTCTGATATTTGGGTCAATGTGGGGAGTGTGCATCTCGGTCCTTCGCTTATGAATACACACACACACACACACGCTACTGGCCAGCACTCCTTCACTGATGTTACTGTCATCCCTCTGTGGGAAAGAATGTGCTTGTTGCACAGCTGACTTTTGACATGGCAAAGAGCATGGAGGCCTTCCCTATGTGGAGAAGAGATGGGAAAAGCGCCAGATTCTAGTTTGTCGCATCCGTTAAAACCTTCCCAGTCAAGCCAAGTGGATTCCCTCATAAACGCAGGCAGACTGTGTGTGCTTTCTTATTTAATCCCTGCAGTTCAACTGTAAACACAGGCCTTTGGGAGCCTAATGAAAATAAATGAAGTCTAACTGAAAAGAACATAACTCATTCACCACTCACAGACCAGAAATAATGAATGACTTCAATCTGAATCTTAAGCTCTAAAGATCCGAATGGGCTCTCAGGAGAAGGTTTCGACTTTTTGGTATTTGGTTTATTTGGGTGAATACTAACTTCTATTTCAACGCTAAGCTCACAGCGGCAGTTCTAAACTAAGAAGCCGAGTCTGGACGCCAGACATATCTTGATAGCTTTTTCACTGAACTATTCCTTTAAATGGTCCTTACCTCATGCTGCCCTTTCAGTTACAACACCATGACTGTTCTTCGCTTCAAAACATCAGCTGAATATATCTTCTCACGGGTCACTGAACTTTTTGGGGAGACAACTCTAAAAACAAGTATTCCAGATAGCAATGCACTCCAATGAGTTATTATTTTAAGCCCTAAAAAACATCTCTGTGAAATGTTTAGACACAATCCATTTGCCAAGCCTTTTGATTCAAGGCCAAATCTTGGACTGAAGACTGTAAACCGTAAACCAGAGCTCCCATTCTGTTTTATATGTTCCCATTTCAAGGAAACCAGTGTCTACTCAGTTAACAGGTACCCATGTCCAATAAAAACAGCAAATTTTCTGCTTGTTTAGTTAAACAGGGCATAATTTGTTCATGATTCCCTGCAACAAGACCTTCTTTGGCCCAGCAATATACAGACAGTGACATATTAGGATTTCAGTGAGGGCTGCAGGGTCAGGCATTTTTTCCCCCCGAACACACCATCTGATTTTACAAGTGCTCTTCTTTTACAAAGAGCTCTGCTTCTTAATGAAGAGAGCATTGTAAAAACCATCAGGGGTGTGTTTGGAGTGACTGCTTACTGACCTGAGTCAGCTGAGCACATGTAGAATACCTACATAGAATCTTAGGCACATTCTGCATGATCCATGAATCTCTTTTGCTGTTAATTAGATCAAAAGTTCCAACAATTTTCTGGCAAAATCCTCTACAGAAGAGCTACAAAAGCCTACTTTTTTATAAATTGTCTCTAAATATCGTATAGGGCGCTCTAAATTCTTTATGACATCACATAGAGTGAAATGTAACGGCAATGCAATTATGTGTGTATGTAAGGAAACACAGTTTGTATCCACAATCTAAGAATCTTGCCGATCTGATACCCAGTTTTGGTTTCAGGCTGATGCCAGAAGCAGCTTGACAGAATAACAGAGTGGGGGAACAGAACTTGATCCAGCCCAAAAGACAGCAGTGTTTGAAGTGTTTAAAAATGAAAGCAAAGTCATGTGATCACAGTAGCCTCACTTAGCTTAACATATAAACAAGGTGTACAACACTACGGTTCCTTTATATTAAAATGGTCTAGTCTTACACATATCTGCATCATATCTTTTCATATCTTTGATCATTTTCTGTATGGAAAAACTTGTAGGTTCATGTATGTTGTAGTTATTTTCGTAGTGTAGTCAAACAGTTTAAACATGATACATTTAAATAAATATTTTGATGAAAGTGGTACAAAAATGAATTTGTAAAATGAATTTGAATAGCAAGAATTAATCATGATTAATGATTAAAATGCTGTCAGTATCAGTATAAAAGTCCCAAAACAAACTGACAACATGCAACTAACTGAATTTCAGCCCATTCTAAAATAAAACTAACATTTCCATGGGGGAAGCACTTATTTGGGGACTTGTGGGCTGATATTTCATGTACATAACCATCCATGCCAATACATAAATGTTTATAATACTACAAAATGTAGAAATTGGAACGAGATCTGGATTAGCATTATTGAGAAATATGCTAGGCATACAATAAATAATATGGACCTTTTAGGAGAGAAATTCAGAGTTGTCTAAATGTTCTGCCCTTTCAAAGTAAACTAAACAGGTCATAAATATTTGTTCTGAAATATTCGACTAAACCAATCTAAACATATGTCAAATACTGATAATATTTTGAACAATGTATCAGTTTATTTTTTTGCCAATAACAAAAATCCAGCCAATACTCGGATGATTCCAATGAATAATGATGCAATTTACTTCCAACAACATTCCATACGGCCTTAGAAATACCTGTGGACCAATCCTCGTTCGCTGTAAGATGTCTACTAAACTCTGGATTCACGCACCTGAGTTTTCAGTTGACCAGTTGGAGACGCTGGGATAGAGGGCTGATTTAGTTTCTGCAAAAGAAGCTGCAACAACAGAGGATTTTTTTAATTCAAAGACATTCATTGCCAAATTCCAAATTGTGCATACAGTATCAAAAGGTTACTCACATCCACATCAGTAAAAACAAACTACAATGCTACGGATTCAGCAAGGAAAAAATGACTCAGAACATCATGAGCCAACCAAAACATCAAGAGTCAGCATTTCTGATTCAGATTACATTAACACTGCTGAAAGAGGATGGGAGTTTGTCTTACCATGTGCCTTTGGAGTGAAGGCGGAAGCAGCCATCTGCACTGGAGGCTTTGGTCTAGATGGGGTTGCACTCAGCTGTGAAAAGACCTTTCCAAAAAATGGACATTATTCATCAAAGCTGTGCAGACTTTACCATCCTGAATAATGGACAAACTACTTAATATCTGATTCAAGAAACTGTAGCATGGTGCCCAAACAAGCAGTAATTTGAGTGCAAGTGATCAGTTTCAATGCATGAAAATAAGCACCTGCATATGAATACCTTGTTTTTATATTTTCAAGAGACAGTGCAGTCCGCTTATTAAAACAATAAAAATGTATTTAAGCTAGGAAACAGTTTGACCACAGCAAATCAGTGAATATGTTTAGATTAGATTTGGCCCAAACGTCAGATCAGAATAGAAAGCAAAGGGGGGCATCTTACCCTGGAGGTCTTCTTTATTGTCTCTGTTAGTTAATTATTTCTACTATAATCTCATGGCAACAGTGCTAAGTTGCCTCAAGTAAATAATACAAAAAAAAGCATATGAACTCCAGATAGTGGCCTTAGCAGGCGCCCTAAACTAATGTACCTTTAAAAAGGTGCACTTTAAAATAGTAAAGGGCTGCTGGAGTGGTAATAGCTGTTTACCTAACTTAATCGGACTAGAGACCTAACACCGGCAACACCCAGAGTAGTTTCTGTTTAATCACCCAACAAAAAATCTTTTATTCATAATAAAAGAAGTGATAAGAGAGTAAACACGACGAAAGGCATCTAAAGTAACCACGTGAGGTTGCCTGGATGAATACTGACCTTGGTGGCAGCCCGTAGATTTTTACTTTGCCATTCAGTGGTGTATTTCTCTGTGTAGTCCTCTAAAATGGCATAAAGGTCATGGGCTTCAGGGGGAGGGAGCACATCACCATTGAGAATAGAAGATGCACGAATGTCTTGGCCATAGAACCTTCAAGAAAGAAGGACAAAACCAACTTTAATTCAAACTGAAAGGATTAGCTTCAGGTCACAAACAAAAAAATAAATCTCTAAAAGTAAAGTAAAGTGGCCCTTTATATTGGCACCCGTAGAACAGTGTGTTGGGACGGTACCTTGTTCAAGGGTACCTCAGCGTTGGGATTCGAATCCACAACCTTCTGATTGCAGGGGCAACTCCCTAACCACTAGGCTACCAGCTGCCCCAAACACAGTATGTAAACATGTTTACATACATATAATACATAATGTAAAAAAACAAAACACGTTACATATCATCTGCTGTAGCGGCAGGAAAAAGACTGGAGTATGCTACATTACTTTCATTGGCAGATGCTTTTATCCAAAGCAACTTACCATAATGTGTAAACACTCAAGCTTTAGGACCGTGTGAGAACCAGAGGAGAGTTCTAAGTGCTAAAATCTTCAAGTAGGTTGTCCTTACTTTCTATTGGTCTCTTTGCGCTCGATTATGCAGGAGCCAACGATGGACACTCCGGCGTAGAGGCCTCGTGACCTGCAGTAGGAGTACACAGCCGCCGTGCTGCGGAGCGCTACGTCTGCCTCCAAATTCCTGTCACAGACACTCAGTCAGAGGGATTTGTTTGTGTGCATGTAAGCAGAGCACTGCACAATCAACATCCTAAACCAACAGTCAATAAAGGGATTACACCAGGCCACCTGCATCCACATAACTAGCCTGCACACACACAGCAGCTCAGAGTTTAGCCTAATTCATATACATTACATTTAAAAATGTGGAAGCATTGTTTTTAATAATATTATGTAATTCTGTTGCAGATGTCCAAGCAGAACACTCAAATATGATGTTAGCACCAAAATATATTTCAAACATATTGTCGGAAGCGTTACATGTGCAGAATTAGTTGTAAATGATGTCAGAATAAAAATTAAAAAAAACCATAGAACATTGGCAATGTATTTCTAATAGAAAATACAGAATACCATACAGGCCTGCAGTGTTTCCCTTACCAAGAATATTACAATAACAGGGTAATTACAGTATGTCACCATTTAATAGTTCATACAAAATGTAAAAGTGATTATTTTATGATTAACTGAGAAATCACATGCAAATTAGCACAAGCAAATTTTACTGTTTTACATATGCATGACATTTTGACTACAAACATACATTAGTGAAATTCTTCTATCAGTGACACACTGATCACTCTCCTTTGTAGAGGAACCACAAACTACAAAACTTCAGCATTCAATGCAGAGACTAACCACTAACATTTTCATAAATTAAAAAAATAATTATGAAATATAATCAATAATTGTGACTGACAGCATCATAATATTTGTTAATATTAAACACATATGCTCAACTGAGAGCACCTGGGTACAGATCTTGTACAGTGTAATTCACCCATAGGCCATTCAATAATACTATTTAGAAAGTCTTCCCACACTGCAAGTTTTTTTATTAATAAAAAGCTGGATGGATCAGTTGGTAATGTGCACAGTCACTGTTTGAAAACTAGACCACTCGCTGTGTAACAATAAATCCATCCATCAAACTGCTGTGTCTTCAAGTAACATAATGCTCAGCAAAAGTCCCCGTCATTATAGATAATTCCCACAGAAACTTCTGTACGTGCTCATGCTTGCTGAATGACAGATAATTGGGCTGCCAGTTAGAGCTGGTGCTGGAAGCAGTACCGGATCTGATCTCTATATAAATCACCTTTCATCAAGGGTAATATGTCTCATGAGATGCCAAAATTATAATCAACACAATATAAAAGACAGCTATATTTATCTCCATCAGAGAGAGGAAGAGCTGTTCTTATATTATTCAGTGAGGTAACCGATGGCCCAGCCCTACTCCAGCCAAAAATAGTTTGAGGTATTTATTTACAGTCATTAAGTATATATTGTTCCTTTTTCAGGAGATATTTCTAAGGAGATTAGATAGACAATAAGCCACTTGCATAAAAATGGAGAACGTCAAGAGAATATATGTGGAAAAACAGGAATTAAAAAATTAAGTGATAACTAGAAAGAAAGATAATATGAATATTCCTATGATTTCTATGTAGTTATATTCAATGAAAAAGCCAAAGGTTATGGCTTTTTCCTGATGTTGACAGATGAATAACAGTGCATAAAGTGCATTGCATTTCATTAACTCATCTGTTTAGTAAGGAAAATATGACCTGGCTGCTTAGCTCACTGAAAAGCATGCTTTAAACTGCACATGAACAACCTTTTCTATAAGCTCTTAGCTATGAATTTTTAATGAGACTGAACGTGTTCACATGAAACCAGAACTACAACGGTGACACCTGACCATCTAAAACACATTTCCAGTTGATTACCAGGTCCAGGGCTTTTCTCCCGTTTGCTGGTAGCAAGCTGGAGATGTTGAGAGCAGAGGCTGATGTTGTGCTTCTTACCTGCCAAGAGGCCCAACAGCCACAGTGCAGTTTCCACCGAATGTCAAATTTCCTCCTTTGCTGAAGGCTTCCACAGCTCTTTTCTGATTCAGTATGATAACGAAATCGGATGCCTG
>JBBIGB010068678.1:0-17009 GCA_037577075.1 Alestopetersius hilgendorfi
GTGTGTGTGTGTGTGTGTGTGTGTGTGTGTGTGTGTGTGTGTGTGTGTGTGTGTGTGTGTGTGTGTGTGTGTTTGCGAACGCTGCCCTGCATTTCGTGTTTATCTCGTGCGTCAGGTTCGCTTGCATCTCACGCGCTTCCGCCTCAATCAATCAAAATCGATGAATCAGTCGCTCAGTGTGTGTGTGTGTGTGTGTGTGTGTGTGTGTGTGTTGTAGCGTGTGACGGGTGGTACGGGGTCGCGCATGACTGCACGAAGAAGCTGGGGATGAAGATCTGTGGTAAGTTCCCCCAAATGCCGGAGACTCTTTCAGACCCACTCATTCTGTAATTTCGTCGCTAGATGTTGGAACATTGCTGTGAGGGTTTGATTGCACTTATCCACAAGAGCATTAATGACGGCATTACAGGTCCTGATGTTTCTGGTGAAGTTTCTGGATCACAAACTCCACTCCTACCCATTCCAAAGGTACTGGATGGAGCTCCATCATTCGAAAGAACACAGTTCCAGTACACCATGGCTCAGTAATTTATTTAGCCAATGCTCAGTAACCACAAAGACTAACTTGCAATGGATGAATGGACATATACATCTATCTATCTATCTATCTATCATCTATCTGTCTATCTATCTATCTGTCTATCTATCATCTATCTGTCTATCTGTCTGTCTATCTATCTATCATCTATCTGTCTATCTCTCTATCAAGTCAATTATTCTTTAGTTTTATAGTGTGTCCCTTTTTTAATTCACAGTTATGTCAATCAATTACAGATAGATGTTCATTTCTAGTATCATCTAGTAAAATAATCCCCAGGATTTTGATTGGTCACAAAAGCTAAAATAACACAACAATAGCTATTTTGTGGCTCCCTGCCAAAAATATCCTTTCAGAAATTATAGATCACTATCAACCTGAAGAAATGGCAGATTGTTTCATTCAGGATTTTTCTCCTCAGGGTGACTCTGCACCACACCACCTCTAGCACAAGATAGGAAAGAAAATAAAAAGAGGGAAATTATTATTTAATGAATTATTTTTGGTATTTAAGCCAATTCATTTTCAAGCCAAAGCCATTTTCAACAGTTTTTAAATTTAAAAGATAAAAAAATACTGGTTGTGAAACAAACTAAATAGCACAATTATTAAAATATTAAAAGTGACCCCAACCACCATTTTAATTACAGTCTGGAAAAAGGCAAACCTTATGTAAGCTAAATGATTGTACTACATATATGCAGTGTGAAATAATAACAATTATACTAGATATGTGAAGACATATTAAAAGAACCTCTTTGTGAATCCTGTGAGCTTGTTAGCTGTAATAAACTCACTGATGTTCATTCTGTCCCAATGGGACAGACTCTCCGTTTGGCTTCTGTTTTGTGTGATAATACAGATGATAATCACTGTCCACTGGGATCAGTGGTGATCCTAGTCTCTAGGGGCCTCAGGCAAAGAAATCCAGCCACCCCCCACCGCCCCAACCCCCATCCACCTTCACGTCCCTATAACAATGTATTCAGTCAATTCAGTCAAAAAATGCATTTGGTCAACTGGACATCAAATGTCAAAATCATTTATTTACAAAAAACACCATGCACACACATGTCTGAGTAATTTTATATGTAGTATTTATATATTATGACAAAGAAGGAGCAGAATGATATGATTGTTTCATGGCACTGATGGTTATGCTTAATGTACTTAGTGTTACTGATTAGTGGAAACGTGTCATTTTAATTTTTTTGTGTCATAAATCAATTGTATTGGACTTCTGTGGGTATTTCACATTTTTAACCAATGAGAAATATTTAGAAAGAGAGCGAAGACCTGTGGGAGCACAGAAGTGTGCAGGAAAACACATGCCTGCTGAGATTTTTGCCAAATGCACTCAATGACAGGAAAAAAAACATATCTACTTTATTTGAAATTTATTCCTATGAAATATTAATAATATAATATGTATAAATAGATATATAGAGAAAGATAGGCCTATCTTACGTCTGTGATGTTGAGGGGGTTTCTCAGTTCCTTCCACAACATTTCTTTTTGGTTTTGCCATTCCAAAGCATTAACCTATATTTTTCTGTAACCATGCTTTGGCAGAATGACTTCGTCGTTCTCTTTCTTTCTGTATGACCCACTTTCTTTTGAGTTTTAGTGCAGATGTCCTGATATCTTCATTTCAGGAGTCTTTGTTCCATCACTGGTAGCATATAGTCCTGGCTCAGCAAAACAGGCCCAAACCAAGGAAACGACCAACATCACATTTCACACATGGATAAGGTTAAGGTTCTTAAGCTTGAATACAGAGTTTTCCTTTCTTGAGATGTAAACTTTCTCATTTAGACTAAAAAGTTCTATTTCATTCATCCATGACACATTTTCTACTGTATAAAAGCACCAGTGTTCTGTTTTGAGACCAGTGGCTTTCCCTTTGTGATCCTGCCATGTACACAGTTGTTGTTCAGTATTCTATTGATGGTGGACTCATGAACAGTAACATTAGTTAACGAGAAAAGACTTTATTTGCTTAGAAGTTACCCTGCATTCCTGTGAACTCACAGACTCTGCTGATTTTTGTAGGTTGATCACTCCTGGGGAGGTTAACAACGGTCTTGAATTGTACTCATTAATCTCGTTTGTTAGTGCCCTGATACAGTTCCACAAACATGTTTTGTGAAGACCTTGGCTTTGATAGATCCCTGTTCTGAAAAAAAACAAACAGGGCACACACTCAGACCTGTCATCATATTTACTGAAAACACCATAAGCTAATTTCACCTTTAAATTAATATGAATAAATACATTACAGAGTATAATATTTGATTAGGAAATGTATTTTATTCTTAATGGCACAGCTTACTATATTATTGACTCTTTTTCCCTCAGACATTGTCATTTTTATCACATAATGTAAGTAATGTAACAAATGTGAGCTAAGATGTTCAACAAATAGAGAGATTCATTATATGTGTTGAGACCAGACTGTGCCTTAATTTTCACTTTGAAACATAATTTGACCAGGGGCTTCCAAATCTTTCAGTGCAAGTGAACAGCAATATTTCCACTGCTGCGTCATCACCTGCACTGTTTATTTATAAATACAGCTTGGCCCAGATGAAAAACTGTAGATGTAAATTTCATGTGTTGGTAATCCAACAAAGTGAAGAATTTACCTTGCAATAAAGGGCTCCGCTCTTTCCACTGTCCATCCAATTATTTGCGGTAAAATATCTCTGATGGACCAGTGTCACGAAGCATCACTCCATCAGTCTATCAACTCTCTCTGCCTGTGGCTAATGATACGGACCCATTTAGATTAGGCAGAGTCACTGATGCATGAGGGGATGGGGGTGTGACTGGAAGGGGGTATTTGGGGAGTTTAGGGGGGTATATATGGGTGGTTTCACACAAGATAATAGAAAACACAGATCTTGGATATATACTCAGTACTTGCTTCATGGTCAAAGATACAAACAAATATTTTCAACACATATAATGAATCTCTCTATATGTTGAACATCTTAGCTCACATTTGTTACATTACTTACATTATGTGATAAAAATGACAATGTCTGAGGGGAAATGAGTCAATAATACAGTGTCAGACACTGATTTTTTGCAATAAACATAGGCCTAAATACTGTACATAATTGCCGTACAATTAAGTATGTATTTGTATTTGTGTGCATGTAAGACTTCCCTACTATACCGTAGATACCATGAGGTATTAAAATGTCAATTAGTTTTAGTGTAGAAATTTTAGCGAAGAAATTATGAAGGATTTAGGGAGAACTGCAGCAACAAAGTTGAAATTTAGCTTTATAGTCTAGGGTTTATTTAATATTGTGTCAAACCTGGGTAAACAAACCTGTGATTGTGATTGAGACCATTAGCTCCCATATTCCAAAAGCTACCATGATGGGTTCGCTGGGGCAAAATACTTGCCAGTCTGTCATATTAGATCATGGCTCCATTTCAAAGAACCGGACACTGGACACTGCCTATTTTCCAGCAATTCTTCCAAACTTGAACATTTATCTGAAGGTTGGAGAAGACTATCAATGATAACAATCTCCAGAGCCGGATACTCCAGATACACTAGGCAACATTATCAAATGTGTTTTCTTACCTGGTGCATGTTTTCAGCCTCCTGTGTTTTTTTCTTCACTAACAAACACTGGAAAAACAGACCCCACTGCTTTGCTGCTGGGAGGCTTTCCCTCTTTCAGTGCTGCACAAAGCAGTTCTGATGGCGCCCCCTTGTGGAAAATCCTAAGTCTTCAAATGTGTGTACATTTTTATGTCATACATTGTTTTCCTTTGAAGAATATATATTGATATATAGGCAGACACAGTTTAAATGTAACCCTTGATCAAAGTTTAAATTTGTGTTTCATTGTGCCAAGGAGCCACAGAACCCTGATTACTTTTTCAGTTAGGTGCAACTGGATTAGCAGTAAACCTTGATTAAGCAGGATTAAGAAGCCTAATACTTTTGGCGCAACCCACCCTGAGTGTATTTATTTTTTATTTTTTTGCCATTTTGACCATTTTATTCTTTATAGTGTAGATATGGCATATATTATTTATGGCATATAATAGGCAGCAAATGAACAGTCAGTTCATGAAGTTGATGTGTGCAATCAGGAAAAAGTGAGAGAATTTATCAGTGCCAAACTGTGATGGCTAGATGACTACCTCAGAGCATCTCCAAAACAGCAGGTTTTGTGGAGTTTCCTGGTATGCAGTGGTTAGTAATTACCAAAAGTGGTGCAAAGAAGAACAACCAGTGAACTGGGGACAGCCTCATGGTTGACCAAACCTCAGTGATGCACATGAGGAGCTAGGATGCACAAGAAGAGCAACTGTAGCACAGAGTGCTGAAAAATGAATGCTAGCTATAAATAGAAAGGTGTCAGAATGCACAGTGATGCTTGCTGTGTATGGGGTTGTGTAGTCACAGACCGGTAAGAGCACCCATACTGAACCCTGTCCACTGCTGAAAGTGCCTACAGTGGGAGCATCAGACCTGGAGCATGGAGCATGTTTCTTTTAAATCATGTGGATGGGGGTGTGTGTGTGAGTGTCACTTACCAAGGAAAGAGATGCACCAAGATGCACTATGGGAAGTGCTGTGGACAGTGATCTCCTGGGAAACCCTTGGTTCCTGTCATTCACATGGATGTTACTTTGAAACATACCACCTACCTAAACAATGTTTTAGACCAGGTCATGGCTACACTGTTCCCTAATGGCAGTGGCCTCTTCCAGCAAGATGAGTGCCCTGCCACAATGCAGCAATGTTTCAGGAATGGTTTTAGGAACATGATAGTTTCCACAGAATCAGAATCAGAATCAGAAAACTTTATTTATCCCGGAGGAAATTGTTCAGTTGTTCCTGATGTTGATCTCAGTCCAAACAAGTGTCTGTGGGATGTATTAGACAAACAAGTGTTGTGTAGCGTGATGTGGGGCATCTATATTTTGGGCATCATCGTACACGTGGGTACAAATGGTACAATGTATTTATACAGGGCTGTAATGAGGTGTATCATATATAAGGGGTATTTACTTCTCATTTCGTGCTTCCTTTGGCAGACTCAATATCTACTAATGTCACTGCGCACCCCTCAGGCGAAACATGTCTGTAAATAGCATTGTCCTGAAACACACCCTAAATTAGCACTCACCCAGGCTATATATATCAGCCCAGCCCACTGTTAGTCCCTCAGAGGAAAGCATGTGTCATACAACTTAGTTTACAAAGAAGTCAGCTGGGATTCATTGTTTTGTCTTTTTTTGCAGGAAAATCCTAAATTAAGCCTTGACAGAGATGCTTTCTAATGACAACCGTCCATTTTCTTCATCCTCCTCCTCTGCCCCATATATCAACACAGGCTTCCTACAGAAGAACAACAGTTTGGATGAGAAAGGGCGCATGGTGGGCGCCTTCAGCCAAAAGCAGCAGCTGGTGAGCGAGCTTAGTGAGAGAGAACAACACTTCAGACGCACTGAGACTGACTTCTCTAACTTGTTTGCTCGAGGTAAGACGAGATTTCTCTTTCAACTTGTTTCCTTGCCCTGTTTAGTGCTCAAAACTGAGCAAATGCTGCTGTCTGGAACTGTCCATGGTACTGAAATTGCAACAGCAACATACACTGAACAAAGTGCTGTGCCGAATGTCCTAAATATAAACGGATATATAATTTCCACAAGAATAAGATATACTTACCTAACACAAACATTACCTAACACAGTTACCTAAAGTAAATAAACTGAAAGACAAAAATATTGATGTAATTTCTTGATGTGAAAAAAGAAAAAGATGCGTTGAATTTTGGGAACAGTTTGAATCTGGGATTGATTCTGATTCTGTTTATTTCTGTTTACAGAAGTGTGCATTCAGTGTTCGGGTGTTTGTCCATTTTATTGATATCTATCATGTTTTTCCTTACAGTACTTAACCAAGGACATTGTTTTTTATGTCCTCATTAGATTTACTTCCAGCCAAAAATGGTGAAGAACCGACCATGCAGTTCCTCCTGGAGGTGGTGGACATCCTCACCAACTATGTCCGTAAGACCTTTGACAGATCCACCAAAGTGCTGGACTTCCACCACCCCCACCAGCTGCTGGAGGGCATGGAGGGCTTTAATCTGGAACTTTCTGACCAGCCTGAGTCCTTGGAGCAGATTTTGGTAGACTGCAGGGACACGCTAAAGTATGGAGTTCGAACAGGTAGATTAAGATCAAATTCTGTGAACCTTGTATTAATACAGCTGCCTCCTAGCAGTGCAAACACTGGCATCTACACTTTTAAAGAAAACTGTAATATCACATAATTCCCACGTAGTCTAATAGATATTAAACAGCTGAGACATGGTGTCCAAATGTGGCTCTATCAGTTTTGCACCATGAGGCTAGCAGTGTTAACAAGCATCTGAATTTAGTTCAGCATATCTTGTGTAAATACACTAACGGGTATTGTCTAAAATGCCTGCACCTAGTAAAGTTTTTTGTAGCTCACAGTAAGTCATGTCCTAAACCTTACTGACCATTTTGTGTCACATTAATGAAGAACCAGATGTGGTTTAAATTAATTTAGATATGTTTTGGGAATGTGGTTAAAAACTACTGATTTCTAGTGTTTGTTAGTAACCCAGCACTAATGTAAGAAGTGAAATATGGATTCCAAATATGTCTTGGCTGATTGACTACCAGGGTAAGCTTAATGGTAGACTATTATTCCTTTAAACCTTGTGTCTAAATACTTTTATATTTTAATGATTAACGCAACTAATAACAGCATTTGTTCAGTCAGACCTGAAAAAAGAAATGCAAAAGAAACTACTAGGTTGCTTAACCTGGTAGTTTTGTTTAGTTTCATTAATAAGAGTAAATTGAAAAGCTGTCATGATTGTGCTGGGAGCAAAGGAGGTGAGATGCACTTGCACTTGTATATTAATGTCTTTAATGTCATGAAAATGATGGGAAATAGAACAAGGGAGGATGAGATGTCAAACACACAACTCTGACTCATAAAAATGAATACAGTTCAGTGCTTTTGATAGCCTAGGTTGTTGGTAAAATGAAGGTAAAGGTAAAATGAGCAAGGCATAATGATCCAAAATAATTATGGCTAAAAAAATGCGGGGAAGACAGGACTCACTAAAAGCAGCACACCAAACAATGGTGAATGGACAATGCAGGGCTTAAAAAGATGGGGAAAACAAGGAACAGGCTTAGTAATCCAGTAACCGGGGAGCCGGGGACGTGGTGCCGGAGGCAGACCATTACAAAAGCAGAATTTACAATCCTTGCAAAAAGTTAAAACACTCCAAGTTCAATATTAGCCCTTTCAGCACTTTAAACCCTTCACAGATATACCCTGTACATCCCTAATTCCATCCCTCAGAACTGACCTTAACAATTGCTTCATTTTAATTTTTTTTCTTAGGCCTTTTCTTACACCTAAAAGATCCTGGTCTTCCATTAATTGTTGTTCTACCAACACAGATTGCATATTATGTGAAGGAGAAGCAGGTTTTTCTAATTACTCAATTACCCAATGTAGCATTTGATGTGTCAATTTGAAAAGCTTTTCTTAACTGCTTGTATTAAAAAGTGTAGAAATGTTATGGTATTACCCTCCTTATCTTATCTCTAAGGGAAATAAAACTTCATTAGTACTATTACACTACTCTTTATAGTCCGCAGAAATGGGCCAGAACAGCACTATTATAGGAAAGGGGGGCATTAAGAGGCCTTTCAAATACAACAGTTAAAACAGAATAAAACTGAGGCTGATGGGAATAAAACCCAGGCGAACACGTCTGTTCTCAAGGGAAATGTACAATTACTAAAGCATTAAAGTGAAAATTACATTAGAATTGATTAGAAAACAGTCTGGAGTGGAGCCATCCATGGTCCTGGATGTAGCAGCAGTTTAGAGTGTAATATTAGGTTTGTTTCTTACTTCACTGCGCTCCTGTTTTTTACCTTAGCTTCACTGCTTCATAATGTATTTGTACATAAAATGTACTAATGTATTAGCCTAAAGATAAAAGGAAAGGACAAATAATCAGGAGAGAAACCACTTAAGAATAATGGGAATGTCCTGAATGTGGGGTTGACCTAGTTTTGTATTTATAGGATTTACAAAATGTAAAGAATGTGTAACCAAACTAAAGTAGCTCTATAGGAAATTTTAATATTACTGACTTATGTAACTTTGATAAAAGGAACATTTGTAATTTCATTACTTCAGCATTTTCTTTCTGTTCTTCTCTCAGGACACCCCAGATTTTTTAACCAGCTCTCCACCGGTCTGGACATAATCGGTCTGGCAGGAGAATGGCTGACCTCTACAGCTAACACCAACATGTGAGTCAATCAGTTTTAGCAATCCTTCCTTTCCTCCCCTTTCCTTTCCTTTCCTTTCCTTTCCTTTCCTTTCCTTTCCTTTCCTTTCTTTTCCTTTCCTTTCCTTTCCTTTCCTTTCTTTTCCTTTCCTTTCCTTTCCTTTCCTTTCTTTTCCTTTCCTTGCCTTTCCTTTCCTTTCCTTTCCTTTCCTTTCCTTTCCTTTCTTTTCTTTTCTTTTCCTTTCCTTTCCTTTCTTTCCCTTTCCTTTCCTTTCCTTTTGGTTTCATTCCTTTCCTTTCCTTTATTTTCCTTCCTTTCTGTTTCATTTCTTTCCTTTCCATTTCTTTCCTTTCAATTTCTTTCCATTCCTTTCCTTTGCGGTTTCATTCATTTCCTTTCCTTTCCTTTCCTTTCATTTCCTTTCCTTTCCTTTATTTTCCTTCCTTTCTGTTTCATTTCTTTCCTTTCCATTTCTTTCCTTTCAATTTCTTTCCATTCCTTTCCTTTGCGGTTTCATTCCTTTCCTTTCCTTTCCTTTCCTTTCATTTCCTTTCCTTTCCTTTCCTTTGCGGTTTCATTCCTTTCCTTTCTGTTTCATTTCTTTCCTTTCCATTTCTTTCCATTCCTTTCTGTTTCATTCCTTTCCTTTCCTTTTTTTCCTTCCTTTCTGTTTCATTTCTTTCCTTTCCTTTCCTTTCCTTTCCTTTCATTTTTATGCTTCTCCAATTCCCTAGGTGAACAGGAGAAAAATCTGACTGTGTGTGGTTGCGTATCCACAAGCAGTTTCCAATGCTGGACAGTTATGTAAAGTGTGTGTTTTTGCTGTGTGGCTGGAGGTGCTGGTTTTGTTGCTGTATCGAGTGATGTCTCTGGGTGTCCTGAAACACAGGCAGTGATCGTGACCCACAGGCAGATTAAATTGCATATTGATCAGCACAGGGTGCCACACATTTCATAACACCGATGAATGGTAATACAAACAGCCTTTTCACACCACAGAGCCTCTCGTGTGCTTCAGTGTGACCAAACAGAAGCATGGTTGCAAATAACAAGGACTGGCAATAGAAAACATTAAAGCCATGTTAATTTTTATTCTGTATTTTACAGTAGCTATCAGTTAGTGTCTTGCTTTCCTTCATACACTCACACATCATGTGCATATGAAACAAAGTTTATACATTTTTTAAAATTCAAAAAATAATTAAATCCAAAATATTGTACTTGATTTTAACTGGTTTAAAACAAACTGAAATAGATCTATAAAGCAGCAGAACAAAATTTTAAAATGTACTCACTGGAAAAATTATGTATTTAGCCTTGGAACAGAATTTATAAATTCTAATTGCATAAAGTATTTATTGCTAAAAACTTGTAAAAATAAAAATAATTTATATATGTAATATTTTATATAGTTTTAGGAGAGCTATATGTAATATTTTGCATATATGTAATTTAAGATTTACAATTTTCACACTGAAAGATTCACACCAAATTCACTAAAGATTAATACTGAATTAAAAGACAGTAGTTGTAAGCAATAGCTACAAAGTTGAAAGTAAAAATAAAATATATTTTATACTTTTGTGTGCAAATACATGTTTTAAATGTAGTAATACATCTAATATTTCTCATTATTGTTAGAATATTATAACGTTGCTATAAAGTGATTTAACACGCTGGCAGACGATTTTCCTTCCTAGAAGCAAAAAGTTGTCACCCTGTTTAAAATGACTGAAAATGTTGGACAGTCCTTTATGTTATTATACTAGCTGCTATAATGATTGCATTTAAATGTATGTGTGTGGAGTACACATTTGGGTTATGCCAATTCATTTTTTTTTCAGTGTCTGACTTAAAATTCCCAGTCCCATAAATCATTTCGGCTCAGAATAGACTCTTGTGTAGATCTAGTTAACGGCTCATTGATTGAGCTTGACTGAGGGCTGGTAGGATTCGGCTGCCAGCTGAGGCCAGCACAAAACCCCCCGGCCGTGGAAACTTCCCCCTGTGTGTCTGTGTGTGTGTCTGCGTGCATGTGACGAACCGGGTGGCCCTTCTGGTCCCACAGGACAGAGCACTTCATTACTGCCGCCCTTCTTAATATAAATGCCGGGCTTGATAATAGAAGTCACTTATGACGAGGAACTGCTTGTTAAAGCACCATTATGGGAACAATGTCTGGTGGCACTGAAGAATTACCACGCTTAATGCGCTCTTAACGTTTAAACTAATCCCTGCCTGTGCCACACACAGACACACACATGCCTGAGTTATGTCTGTATTTTTGTCATGGCTGACCAGCTGCACTGAGGGAAATTGTTACTTTCGTTTGTTTGTGCTTTATACTCAGTAGTCTGCATGCACAGGGTGCTCTGAGCATTATCGTTTCTGTGCACGTCTGGGGCACTTAACACAGTTGTGTGTTTTTAGGTCACTGTGACCTTTTAATTTAAAGCGAAAATAAATAAAGATGCTCTGCGGCCACTGCTGGCATTTCAAAGTCAATATCGTGGTTCAGCAGCAACTGCCTTGTCATCTCATTTCCTAAGAAAGTTGCATTTTCTGAGCTAAGACAAACAACTACAGGAAAATGAAGAGATGCGTAAGAGACAAAAGAAAGCCTGTGGATTGTTTTTACCCATCCAGGGGGTTATAGAAAAAAATGAAGTCAGCAGGCAGCTGCCCTAAAAAAGTAAATTGTATTGCCTTAAATTCTTGCATTTAGTTTTCTTGCATGAAGTTCACATGTTACAATTATGTGGTTTTATGTATTATAATGCTTGTCAACATGAGCATCTTTATCCCTTTAAACAAGGGCCGTTATATATTCCAAATTAGCTTAGATTCCATATATGGTCCCGTGAGGTTTGGCAAGTAAAAATGATAATTTTTGTGGTCAATTAAACTTGTTTATTTTATTAAATAAAAACATGAAATGTGGCTTTTAAAATGTCATGGCTATGAAAAACAGAGGAGCTTTTATCCCTCTCCAGGCATGTGTGTGTGTGTGTGTGTGTGTGTGTGTGTGTGTGTGTGTATGTGTGTGTGTGTGTGTGTGCGCGTGTGTGTGCGTGCATGCGTGCACACTGCTCTTTCTTGTCGACGGGGGTAAATCTGCCTCAGTCGGCCCCCTGCAGGTCTGTGCTGGATCTTTCGGAATGATGCTGCTGCCCGTCGTGTCTGATTTTTCCCCTCAGTGTTTGAGCATCATTTGTTCCCTGCTGAGAGCAAATCATTCATTCAAAGCCACCGCCTTCATACACACTGACGTACACACACACACACACACACACACACACACACACACACACACACACACACACACACACACACACAAGCCTTTGTAAGAGGCAAGAGGAATCTTCCTTTGTCTTTCCATTCTGTTAGTGTGTGAATGGGGTGAAAGCTGTGATTGTGTTTTCATCACTCGCTGTGAAATAATCAGCACAGAAACATATGGACAGGCAGCTAATGTACAAAAAACACACACAAACACACACAAAAATACAACATTTTGCAGGACAAACTGTGTGCGAATTTGTCAATGACTGCATGACTGAGCTGGGCCTTCAGTTTGGCCTTTCTGTGAAAATATTCTTTTCTGTGCCCTTAAGAGATTCTAGTAAGTAGTTCAGTGTCCAGCTAATGCTAGTGGAAATACAGGTTAAATCTGAAGCTTGCAGACATTACGTACTTGCAAACATCAGACAGAAACCTGCTGGTTGTACAACCAGCTTTGTTAGTTGTCATACCTTTCTATTTTATATTGTGATAAGAAAGATCATGAAATGGTTTCAGCTTATGCAAGGCGTTGTTTGAAGCAGCTTTTTCATTTGTTTTCAGAATACAATAAATAAATAAATAAAATCTCATCTGAAATAAACAATACAATATTGTTAAATGGATTTTCAGCATTTTGCCCAGTACTATAGAAATTAATAGCAAAACAGCTTATGGCTAAATTATATATTTGTGAGGTCAGGCACTAACGCTGGATGAGATTTCCGTTGGGTTGAGGTCAGAGTACTGTGCAGTCCACATGCGTCATACTTGAACAAGACAAGGTCTTCCACTGTAATTTCCCTGGAAGAAAGAGGCCCAACTAAATTCTGAAGAAACATCCGGACCACGGTCTTGTTTTTATCAAACTTTACTGTTGCTGATATGCATTCTGGTAGATCTCATGGTATTCACCAATGCATCCTATGACACGGATATGAGCTATTCTACTGTCAGTGTTTGCTGAGATTGCATCGCTACTGCTTGATTTTATACACTTGTTACTAATGGATCTGGCTGATATACTTGACATCAATAATTTGGAATCCACACACGTTTTGCTCAAATAAGGTAAACAGCTTCCATATCTTTGGTAACAGTTATGAAACCTCTCTAAGCTCCACAAAGGCCATCTCTCCAATAAAAGGACTTTTAATAGACACACAAAGATTTTACTGCCAAAAAAAATTACTGACAAATAATCCAAAGGTTCAAGAAGTTAAAGTTATCCTGCAGATGTGATGAATGAAGGCAAAATGTTCTTTATGTCCTGATCTCCTGGACACTGCTGTGAGGCAGGATTTATGATTTGGCTGGATTTTATTAAGCAGATTCTTTCATTATTGTGTCGTATGTGTTTGAACTGTCAGAGCTGGGAATTAACAATGAGTCTGCCGTGGTGTGAGGCCACTCTTTGTTCTGTTTTGTTGTGTTACACACATACAGATTCTCCCACAGACACATTTACACATACTGGCCGTTTCTCTTTGTGTGAATTAGATGGATTTGAGCTGAAACATGGCCTTATCTCCTCGGAGCAGCCGTGCCCTACCTGTTTCCTGTCAGATTCAACTCCTCCATTTCGACTGACAGATATTCATCACTCCGTCGGCTCCCTTCATTAAACCCTCCCCCGAAATGAGCGCTTATCTCGCCCATCACAGCCCCATTGTAATTAGTGTCATTCAGAGCAATCCAGTGGAGCAGAATTGATCTCATATGGAACAGTACGTTATGCTAGCCGAGGCTGGGAATGACCGGAGAGACTGCTTTTATCACTTTTATGAGGATTTGAAATTAGCTGAACACAATCAGCTGCCAGAAATGATATCTCTGCAGGTCCGTTATTAGGATTGTTGATGAAGTCCTTTATAATTGTTTGTGCTCTGCATACCAGGTGGCATTGCTTTCCAAATATAGAGTGCAGATAATTTCTTTTAATACTATTTTTAGGGTTTAAATTGGTATTTAGGGGGTTGGGAGTCCTTCTTTCATGTGCAGCTAGGACATATGATTTGATTTTGTGGTGTTTTTGGATTCTAGAACATGATCATTGTATTATTTATTAATGCTGTTTGTCAACTTTTAGAACATCTTCTGATTTTTAACTCTAACTGAATTCAGATTTAGCAGTAGGAATTACTAAAATAGTGCTTTAATGAGCAGAACTTTATTTTTTTTAAAAAGTCCAGATAGGAGTTTAGCTGTCTGTAATATGTTTTTATTTATTTATTGCACTGAATGAATGTCACAAAGACTGTATGCATATTTCGATCAGTTTATTTTTGTTGCTTTTCACATAAATCTTTGTTGCCTGTAGAAATAAAGTACAAACTACATTTAAAACATTTTCATGGAACATGAATCATTTTAAAAAAATTAATGGAACACAGATAATACTATTTATTTCTTTAAATTAAGTAAACTGATGTGCACACTGTCATATAGGTAACCATGCCCATGGTATTTATGAAACAGAGTTTAGAAAGTATGACCTTAGAATGACTGCTTATGGGCACTTAGAAGTATATTTTAAACTATTTAAAAGTATAACTGCATGTTTTTGTTGAGAACATGGGTGTATTTTTCTGTATTAAAAAGGTATAACAATGCCAAATTATTAAAAAAAAACAAAACAACATGAATCTGTTTCAAGAGTGCCATCTAGTGTCTGTCAAACGTCACAAGATCTCTGGTAACATCAGTCTCAACGGGGAACAGTGTTCGACAGTGCTAAATAAAACCACCACAGCAGCAACAGTGCAGTCGTTTTAAATTATTCTCAGTATCAGGACAAAATCCTAAAGATTAGGCTTCTAAACCCTAGCAGCATAAAGTCATAAAGTTTTAGAAATGTCCAGTAGCTATAAAACTGTCACATTCACCTTACACTGCTTTCCTTAAAATGACACTGTACTGTATTCTGTCTCACTCTTTCCTCTCGTTCTCCTTCAGGTTCACCTATGAGATCGCTCCTGTGTTTGTGCTCATGGAGCAGCTGACACTGAAGAAAATGAGGGAGATGGTCGGCTGGCCTAATGGAGAGGGAGATGGACTTTTCTCACCAGGTAAACTCACGTGTCTGAAATGCAACACGTGACACAGAACCCTGTAGGCTCTTTCTGGCTCAACTAAAAAAAATATCTGATATAGTCCAAGATCAATCATCTCAGAACTGATCCATTTTCTGGGCTTTCTGACCTAGCATGCAGAGTTCAGACTTGAAATTTAATGTAATTTTTTTTTTGCATTTTTCTGCACAGGTGGCGCCATATCAAACATGTACAGTGTCATGATTGCTCGGTATAAGTATTTCCCGGAAGTTAAATCCAAAGGCATGTCAGCTGCACCACGCCTTGTTCTTTTTACATCCGAACATGTAAGTAAACCTGCTTGGTCAGCTCATGGCTTGCTTTGCCACTAGCAAATTACTGTGTATGTGTATGGCACTTGTTGTTATGCTCTATGTTTCTCACTGTAAATCTTGGCATTTTTTCTTCCTTTTCTAGAGTCACTATTCGATCACCAAAGCTGGAGCTGCTCTGGGTTTTGGTAAAGAAAACGTCATCCTGCTCAGCACAGATGAGAGGTAACAGAATAGGCACAGTTTAAGACTCACAATCTCTAAAGCGTACAATTTTCATTTATTTGTTAAAGTGTGGTCATATTAAACTTTCACGCAGTGCCCACTTTTTGAGCTCCACCTACCCGATAGATTTTCGATGTAGGTGCACAATTCCAGACTTTGGCCCACCTGTTTGTGCACCATTAATCAGCCTCCCTCAACCCCATTCCTCCTGGGGCATTTTCTGATAGATATTATTTGGGTCGTGGTCCTTTTACAGTTCAGCAGTGAATTTGAAATTAGCTGAACACAACCAGCTGCCAGAAACGATTACATCTCTCCAGGTCCGTTATTAGGCTTGTTGTGCTTTTGATATTATTTTTAGGGGTTAAATTGGTATTTAGGAGTCATGCTTTCATGTGCAGCAAAGACATTTGTTTCTGGATTCTAGAACATGATCATTGAATTACATTGTTGTTTGTGTCTGTTGGTGCACCATTAATCAGCCTCCTTCAACCCTACTCCTCCTGGGTCATTTTCTGATCAATATTATTTGGGTTGTGGTCCTTTTACGGTTCAGCAGTGACACTGACATGCTAGTGGTCATACAGGGGTGTTGAGTTGTTATGAGTTGCCATGGCTCCGTGAGCAGAAACTTACAAATGGCAATACAAACTACTTTAAGGTAGAAGAAACATTAAAAACCTATGCTTAAAACCAGGTGTTTTTTTTTCTTTTTGAAAAATATAAAAGCAGTAAGACACTTGAAGCAGTGTGTTTTGGCAACCAACCATCACAGCTATGACCTTCTACAGTGACCAAACCACTCTTGTAATATTATTTGCCATAGAAAAATCCAACTGCTGTTTACATTTCCTGCTCTTGTGCCTGTATTTTTGCTGTCTTGGCTGATTTGATGTGGTGTTTTAGGGGACGAGTGATACCTGCCGACCTGGAGGCCAAGATCATTGATGCAAAACAGAAGGTGAGCTTTTCCATTTCACTACACTGCAAATCTAGGTCCAGTGTCTGTTACAAAGAAATCAGTGCTGAGAGCATGTTTGGAGTTGATGAGGGAGGTTGTGGTTGGCTCTGTTGAAGCTCAGTGGATTTAAAAAAGCAGCATTAAGGGGCCATCTTCGACTGTGAGATGGATCAGTGTTCAGTTATCTAGCTTCATCCAAGATGGCGCCGAGTATGGCCGCCTCAGTGCTCGGCTCTCAAGTGTTTGTTTTGTTTCTGTTAGTTTTCCCTGTTTTTTGTTCTTCAAACACCATCAGCTTTACCAGGACG
>JBBIGB010069342.1:0-16989 GCA_037577075.1 Alestopetersius hilgendorfi
GGTAATATTTAAAGAAAGCTTACATCTATTTGCAAAATGTACTTACAAACACACATTTGTACATAAGCATTTTATTACGTAGCAGACACTTGACGTTGGTAGTTGAGACCTGAATTTGATCACTAACACAAATTTCAGGCTCATTTATGATCTTGTTGGATCTTGTGGTTTATCTGAAGATGTGATGTTCTGAGACCAATAAAGATCGGAGTAGAGAGAGAAAAGAAAGAGCATTTTAAGACCCTTAATTGGGATCGTCCTAAGATTAAAGGAAGGCTCTTTCTCAGAAGCAGAATTTAAGAAGTGGCATGTAATGTCCCTTTTCTTTGTCCACAGATCAGTACTACAGGGTAAATTTGAAGACCAAGCGAGTTGACAAGGCCTTTCCTCCGTACCCAAGACCCATCGGAAAATACTGGCTGGGCTGCCCAGACAAACCAGGAGCAGAGAAGAGATGAGTGAGGCAAGTTCTAGGATATACTGTAGCAGTCCTTTGGATTAAGAGAGAAATAAACATTCCTGACAGGCTGATTGACCAGGTCATTTCCAAAGCTTTTTTTTTTCTTTTCTATTTTGCAGTGTAGTTACAAAGTTAGTGCCACTAACAAGTAAGCTTAAACACTGACAGTACATCTGCAGACCAAAGTTTGACATTGGAATTGGATCGCAAGTTAAAAGTTATTAAGATGATAACATTGTTTAAGTTTAATTTGTACAATGTTGTATACTTTAAAGTTCTTATCAACATATTTACCATAGTAGTAGTACATGTTTATGTGCTTTAAGTGTTAGCAACTGTTAACACTTTCAGTTCAAGGTATGTTATCCACTACACTGACCAGCCACATACACCAATTCAGTATCATTCAAAGAAAACCTTCAGATAGCAGGAGCAAAACCAGACAGTGGCGGTTCAGACTGTGGGGCTTCATGCACAAATCACACATCTGAACCAGTTCAGGAGATCAATCCCTGTCTGTTCTTACCCCTGTTGCCAGATGTCCTAGATTTAGCTAGTGCTGTCAGGTCAGCTCAAAAGCCAGGGGTAAAGTTCATCCTGTAATCTATACCAACTGATTACAATTTCCTCATATACTTTTGTTCAGCTAGTTTTATTTACAGCCATCAGGGATAATTCTAGATCTTCACCATTTGTTTTTGAAGCAACTCTTTGACCACATAATTGTTTTTATATCTGCACAGTAAACTATTCTGGCGTAAAACGACGTACAGCCTCACCACTGTGGCCGATAAATATGAGCTACATGTTACTTTAAAACATAACCATCTCCCAGTGAGACACTTGGAGCGCAGGTTATGAGAAAATGTATTCCATTTATGACAAATTGTCAAATAAATTGTACTAATTAGTGTCTGTTTATGTGTCTTGCTCACCACAGAATAGTTTAGCAAATGATTGCCTTTAGTGTACTTTCTAACCTCTTGGCCTTGAACATTATACTGCCGGAGGGAAACAAGCTTCTGGATTTTATCTTCCGTTCAGAGACATGTAATCCTTAACAAAAACTCAGTTGCAGATTTCGCAGCCAAGACACATTACAGCCAATTTTGTCTAATTAGCTAAACACACAACTTTATGGTTGGAATGGGAGCAGTGCTTACTCAGCATAAAGTCTTGAGTAAAACAGTTGAAGTAGTTTAGGAATTTCCTAAAAACACACAGCCAATTATTCCAGTCACTGAAAGCAAGTTTTGTCTTGATTTTTAGATCAGATCATGCTTTGAAAAGTGCTGCATTGAAAGGTAACAGTACAAATCAAAAAAGAAAGATGTTCCGTGTTCAGTGAAGGGGAGAGTTGAGAAAACTGAGGCTTTCGAATAAACAGCTGAGACATTTATACCTTCCAAGAGAACTTTAGTGCTTTATTATGGACTCATTTAATCAAAGAAGTCCTGGAACAGCAGAACTATTTCTGTCATTTTCTTAAAACCTGTGTGTAGATTTGGGAAGAAAGTTTTCTTAAAACCTTGTTTTTCCACATAGTTCGTTTTTTTTCCACACACTTAGCATCACACATGACCATTGCGAAGCCTTAATATTCTTAAACTAAATATGAACACATCAGACATTCCATTTTACACTAGATCAGCTTCACTCATTAAATATTAATCATTCACAACATTCCTTTTAATGAGCTTGCAATATGGGAGCTATTTACATTTGTATTGTACTGTTTCTTTATTAAATTGCCTATAAAAGTAAGCACCAAGAACATGAGAACCTTAACTAAAAAAGGAATTACAAATGACAAGGACAAGATAAAAGAACGATAAAGTGTCCAGATGAAATTTATTTACAAAAAACAAGCATATCTTAAAGTCTCTTAAAGTTTCCATTTCTATGAACATATAATCTGGGATGAACTGTGTAAAAAATTAGGTTAATAATAATGCATTTTCCACGTAAATGTAATCAGCAGTCAGATTTAATTAAGGGGGAACGTGAGGGTGTTACATAAACATTCTCATAGTTGGGCTCTTCGTCTTGAGCCGCCAGAGTTTCGTTAATGATGACCTCTGAAGCAGTGGACACTTCATCAGACGGAGCCACTGTTTCGTAGACTGCGTCCGTCTGTGTGTGGAGTTTGGGTGCTGTGTTGGGGTCAGTGCCGTCTCCCGACCCTTGCGTGGGGCTTTCGGGGACACTCTTGAGTGTGGAGGACAGAGGCCTTTTGGGGGTGCTGTTCTCATGTGCACTTTCAGAGTTGTATTTCTTGCGACTGGGTTTTCTCATGACCACCTCAGATGGGCCGGTCCCGGCAGCCTGCTCCCAGGCACTAGCCCGTGCCCCCAGTTTCCTGCGAGGGGGTTTTGTCACTGCAGGCCCTTTTCCTTTGGGCCGGTTTGCTTCATCTCTCTGCCTCTGGAGGCTGCCCAGCCTGCGCAGCATCGCCTGCACAGGCCCTTCAGAGCTGCCCTCCGGCTTTGCTGGAACAGCCTTGCCCACGGTCATGTAGACGGTGGTCACTTTCTCTGTGCCCGTTTCTGTGCCATCAGTGGAGGCCTGTGGCTGGAGGGGCTTCTTGGTGCTGGACAGTGTGCGGCGTCTGCTGCCCGGGACAGTCAGGTAAGTCCTTGAGGCTGCAGAACTGTCTGCCTGAGGAGCTTCAGGCGATGCATTAGCTTCTTGGTCCTCTGTGGAGGCATTTCCCTCCTCATTACTCTCCTCTTTCTTGCTTTCCACCTGCCCCTGGTTCCCCTGCTGCAGCATCAGGACCCCCCAGGGGGTTTTGGGCTTGCGAGCATTAGCTGGCAGCTCCTGGGCTGAGCCTCTGCGCTCTTTAGGGCTGAACTTGGTGCCCTCAGCAAAGGAGACAGAGGGCCGCTTGGACTTGGCGATGCTGGACGTACGAGGGATGCCGAAGGCCAGAGACATGTCCTCGCTGCTGAACGCTGACGGGTCCGGGAAGACATTACACTTGGAACTCAGCTCCTGGAACTCACCCCCTGCTACAGCTGGGATGTCTGACAAGAGCAGAGAAGCAGAGTTTCAGCTTGATTGCACATTCCTGATTCAATTATGATTCTTTACAATACTAATGTAAATAGACTGTAAATAAACTGTTTACAAATTAGAGTAAAGTGAAACATAAAAAAGGTATTTGTGAAACAGCCTGTTAATTTTAGCCCAAAATGCAAGCTCTGTTGTAATCAATGCAGTCGAATGACCACCTTCTGGTAAAGGCATTGCATGGCATTGTTATACTGCCAGCTGTTAATGATGATCACAGACAGGAGTAGGTGAACAGAGAGTCAATTAAACAAGCCAAACAAAAGAGAGTGCATAAGAACAGATGAACATCCTGTACCTTCTCTAGGTGGGATGCAGTACAGCGCCTCTCCGTCCTCATCTGTCTCAAATGAGTCAGTGACCCAGCCTGAGGAGGGCGGCTCAATAAAGCTATGGTTAAAGGTGAGCTCTGGATCGTGGTGAGAAACTGGAGGCACAACAGAGAACATTATGGTCCAGTTCTGGTCATGTGTGGGCCAACTCACTTGCAGGCAATTTGAAATTAAAGACTATATCTTAAATTTGCATTCAGAAAACATTTACAACCGAAACACTCCTACTAGTTTGGGCATGAGTGGACGGGGCTAATAAACAGCTGTAGGCTAAGTAGATGTAATATGAAATATGTAAATGTTTTCATTTTTGTATTATAGGGAAAACAGCAAATCCAAACTGGCTTGGGTTTGCATCTTAATTTCCATGAATGAACTGTATGCGCTTTTACACTTTAAACATGTTTACATACCCTCATCAAATTCTTTTATTTCAAGGAAAAAAAGAAAACGTTCTATCATCCAACTAGGTGTTTTCATTTTACTAATAGCTTGGGAAAGCAAAGAGTTTTATTACTGAGGATATAGTTAAATACTCTAATATACAGTGGTACCTTGACTTCGTTCCGTGACGGAGCTTGTAACTCAAATTACTTGTATGTCAAATCAATTTTCCCTATTGAAATGAATTGAAATGCCATTAATCCATTCCGGACCTCCAAAATACCATGGAATTTACAGCAATGAACTGGTTTTATTAAATATAATGTAAAGCATTTGCCAGAAATGGATGCCGCTTATAACTTGTGACTGAAATACTGTTTCTACCTCAAACTGGCTAGATATAATTCAGGAGGGTTATGTGTGACACATTATACTGCAAACAGTCCGTTATAACTGCTGAAATACCTTGAAAAGAATATTAAAACTGAGAACAACCGCAGACGGCAATCCATTTCTGGCAGATGATCACTTTTTGGCACAACACCGGTCCTCTTTTTGAAATTCTCGAACCAGCGCCAACTGGGTTTAAACAGCTCGTCCGATGCCGCCTTTGCCGAAGTGCCTGGGTCTGCTGCAGCAAATCAGCGTTAACAGTTTGAGTCTTCTTCAGATTATCACCTCTGTTACAGGATCTCCTGCAGTCTGCTTCTCTGTAAACCACACCATCAGCGGCTTATCCCTATTTTAGAAAATATTTTCATTCGCCAAGTCAACTACACGCACACCTTGGTCATGTTTTTCTAATTTATTTCTTTAATTCAATGCACATCATCTGCTTCTTCTCAGCTCTGTCCTTCGCACTCACTTTCTTTGGACACACGGATGGATAAACGAACGTTTGCAAAATAACTCCAAGCACAAAAGCTCATAACCTGAGTTTTAGCTCTCAACTCAAAACTCGTCCGAGTGACAGCTCATATCGTACACTCGTAACAAGGTACCATTGTATACCTTAATATAATCTTGTATAATCATAATATATTTCTAATAATCTACTATTATTCTGAATGTTGTAAAATTGTAGAAATTTAAAGTAGGTTTTTAATGTCTATCTGGTCCATTGTACTTTCAAAATATGGAAAATTGACCCTGTTGATATCCAGTGCATATTACTGGCATAAAGGCATATGTGTGGTTAACAACAAAACACATAAGAACAGCAGTGTGGCAAAAGCTTGGATCCAAAAGTGAGTTTTATTAGGCGTCTCTGACCTGTAACTCTGGGAAGCCCCGCTGACCAGAGAGTGAGGCAGGGCATTGCTGCACTCATGTTGGCCAGAACCGTGTAGACATGATGCTTCATGCGGCCCAGTGTGCTCCCATCCCCCACTGCCACCCTGTGGTTCAAACAAAATAAACATATTCAGTTAAAAAACTAAAAATATATGAAGAAACATTACACGGTATTGATCCAGATGAAAAATATCTGACCTGTCTTTTCCTTGCGCTGGACTCCCACAACAGCAGCAGCAGAACAATAAGGCAAGAATAAGAAGCAGCAGAGGAATCAGCAGCCCTGTGAGCAGCCCTGCACGAATGTCTGGGGGAAAATTTCACATATAGAATGTGCCTTTTTTTACAATATACAGTACTGTGCAAAAGTCTTAAACCACACATCATTTCTTTATAGTCTGCTTTGAATCACCTTGTTGGTACAAAACGGATATTTTCTGCCTGACAATCTGTCTTATCTTTGAGGTGATTAAATGAAATAAATGGGAACAAATGTTTTATTGTGACAGGCTGCAAAGTGCCTAAAGATAAAATGTGTCTAGATAAAAGTATTCCAACCACTCAGCATTCAGCACCACCAGTATACTGATCACCGCCTAATCATTTGCACCTGCTTTTTCACTGGTTCAGGCCTTATGTCTTTTGCTCTGCTTGAATGATTCATACGTAGGTCACTGTGCGGGTTAACAAACAAAAAATATTCCTCTGAAACTGGTCAGGTTTACAGGAAAATACAAGGAAATCTGGCTCTTTGGAAGCAAAATATAAAGAGAAAAGGGACGGATCAAGACTTTTGCTGTTCTTACAATGTATTTTTTCAACTAAACAACAACAACAACAACAACAACAATAATAATAATAATAATAATAATAATAATAATAATAATAATAATAATAAAGCTCTGTGTGAACATACTGTAAGGACATGCCCCAGTTGCAGGGTGACACACATCACCCCCACAGTCGCAGGACAAAGAACAGTTTATTCCATACAAATGCTCTGGACATGAACTGTTGCACCTGTATAGACAGACAACAGATTTAGATTTAATAGTCCATCTAGGGTGCAAGCAGTCCCTCTGCACCCCCAACAACCTTACCTCTCACCCTGAAAGCCAAGCTGGCACACACATCCTCCCGTCACGTGATCACAGTATCCATGATAGCAAGGGCTGCATTGAAATTGACAACCATCTCCAAAAGTACCCTTTGGGCACGGCTGGTCACACCTGTGGAGTGAGTGAGGGTGAGGGTGTTAACACAACTGCACAGGACTTTTCAATAAGTAACTGTTTGGGCCCTACAGTACTGAGCAAAAATCATGACTCTCCTCATTCATGTATTTTTAATGTAGTCTTGAGGAACAGTTCTCCAGGCTTCCTGAAGGACTTTCAAAAGGAAGGCTTCCTTTTTTTTGTTAAGCCACACACTCATGTACCTATGAATCATTCAAGTAGAACAAAGCATGACTAACTAATGGCCTGAACCAGTGAAGCAAAATATAAGGAAATGAGGGATGGATCAAGACTTTTGTGCAGTACTTTTACATAGGATAATAAAGAGTGTGACGTGTAAGAGGTTATGGGGGGAATTACTCAATAGGTTAATTTTACTGGAGCATGACTATTTTCCATCCAATCCAGTTGTAAAATATTGTTTACAGGTGCCCTGTTTTCGCTGCACTGCAACTAACTAACATCAGGAACACGGCACACCAATGAATATCATTTTTTTGGCTATGAAGAAACAAACAGAACTGCAGCAATCAGAGTTACAAGTTAATTACTGATTCCTGCCTTGGTCCAGTCCAGCCTGGGTCACAGTGAGAACACTCTCCTGTTACAGCGTCACAGGGTTCGTCATTCCTGCAGTTCAGACACACCTCCTGGCACCGGATACCGTAGTGACCCGGCGGGCAGGGCTGGTCACAGCGCGACCCTTTCCAGCCTGGAGCGCAGGAATCACACGAGCCATTCTCCCTGGAGCACGGCCTGCTACCCTCGCAGTGTCCACAGCTACACCCACACATACACACAGAAAACAGATGTTATGTAATTATACAACACATACATAGCATGATAGAACACCTTACCCTTCACATCAAATGTTTAAGAACATGCATTTCTGACATACATTTCAGTACATGAGCATGTTTTCAGTCAGTTTGCAGCGTCTTTAATGCCAAATTATGATGTAAGCTACTAAATCGGACATAATGCCAAACATCTTTATCCCTCACTGTAATGTCAGCACTCATACCTTTCTGGTTCAAACCACCCTGGATTCAAATCTCATTTTATATGTGCTTTTAACATGTAACATCCTCATACTCATTTACCTTATTACTCACTTTGACAACAGTTGTTTGCTGTTGATGTTAAATGAACAAATTGAAAAGTAGAAAATATGAAGCTACATCATCCCATCTGTTTACATGCATGTACCTGAGATGACTATCAAGTTTACTTTGACTTTTGTCTTTGACTATTTATGAACATTTTACATTTGTTAAGAAGTTGATGCATCCCCAAACAGTGTGGGCAGAGCATGCACCACTCCAAACCCCAACAGAGCAACGTCTTCCTGTGTCTACATGGACTGAACTTTGTCCCACAGATGTTACATCCATGTTTTTTGCCACACAAAGACATAACATCTATCCATCATCTGAACTGTTTATGCTTAACCAGAGTGCTGGAGTCTGTCCCTGTGCTCCTAGGGCAAAAGGACAGGTCACCCAATCTATCACAGGCTGCACACAGCTCCAGTTCGCTTGATGCATCCAGTGGAATCCACACGTACATCGGGAGAACACACACACACACACAGGAAGAACCCACAGCAAGGGAAATGAACTCATGACCTTCTCTCTTCATGGCAACATAGACATAACTGACCTCATAGACATAATCCACTCAAATGAACACAGCCTTCAGGAAGCATTCCCTACATTTAACTAAAAGGAGGAATACGATGAGGGTACGCTCGCCCTAAAAACTGTACTGAGTTCAGATTTTCTCTATTTTTCAAATGGTTTACACTTTTTACAATTAAAATACATTTGCAGGCCATAACTTTGTCTCACAGAATATCGACTATAGTCAATATTGTTCAGTCATATCTGAATAATTGATTCATTTACAAGCTGAGAAAATAATCAAGCCGAGGAATCACTGACCTGGCTGGGCTGGAATTGATGATCCCTGTTCTACTGTATCTTAATTAAAGCCCATAAACCAGGCTCACCTTTGTGTGCAGCCTCTCCCATAGAACCCCGGGCTGCAGAGCTCATGGCAGACGGGTCTCCGGTAACCCGGCTCACATACACACTCTCCTGTGTTGGGGTCGCAGTCTCCGTGGCTGAGGTTGCAGATGCAGTGGCGGTTGCAGTTTCGTCCCCACCAGCCCTCCAGGCACTGGCAGTCCCCTGAGTGCTGCAGGCAGGGGGAGTCATGGCAGTTACAGCTCAGGCTGCACTTCAGGCCATAGAAGCCGCGCTTGCAGAGGCAGCGGCCCGTGGCCTGGTCGCAGGTGGATGTTCCAGGGTGGCAGGTGCAGGCCTTACTGCAGGTAGACGTCCACCAGCCCTCGTCACAGCTGCAGTTTCCATAGACCGGGTCACAGTGTCCATGACGACCACATTTACAGCTGTTCTGGCACATAGAGCCCCAACGGGTGGGCATGCAGGTACACTCGCCCGTAACAGCATCACAGTACCCGTGAGGATAGCACAGACAGGACTCACGACAGTCTGAGCCCCAGAACTCAGGAGGACAGCCTGCAGCAAACATGGGTGACAGACCAAAGCATGGATTATAGGTTGATAGATTTCTTATATACTGATCTTTCTTCCACTACCAGTTCAATGTTTTTGCATTTTCTACATTTACATGTTACTGATTTAATATTTACTAAAATTACACTCAATATTCTTTTCTAACAAATACATTTACAGTATGTTCATTTGTGTTTCTGCTTTATAAGCCAGAAAATATCATTTTACTGACCTATAAAAATCTACATAATATAATTATAATTTGGATCAGCAGACAAGTGTTAGATAATTAAATGTCAGCCAATGAGAGGAAACAGTTTACTAGTGCAAAGGACGGCACTAGTATATATGTCTTATTTCTGACAAAGTTTCAGTTATTCCCTCAACAACTTTCCAGAGTTGAACAAGAATGAAAATCTGCAGTTCATGAAATTAATTGATAAGTGGTAAAAGCTGTGATGTCAAAACTTGACTGGTAGTGTAAATAGGAGCGTAGTTGTAGAGCCTGTGCTGTTATTTTACCTTATAATAATGTATATGGTGTAGACAGGTGTGCTCAGATTCAATATTTTAAGGATTAAAACATTAAATAAGGTTTTTAAAATGATAAATAATGTACTACAAATATAAATTTAAAGCAATTCATCATGTCGAGATATCTGCCTTGAGTTTTTTGAAAATAAGACATTCGGGATGTTAATCTGTTCTGAGCTCTTATTCATTCTCAGTTATCTACATTTCTGTCTGTCATAATTCTGATCCTTGAACTCCACACACATAAAACCAAAGCATCGCAAAAAGCATCCGTGTTTATATTGACAAATTCAGTATGTTCAGCACAAGATTTGTGTTTAACAAAATAAAAATGAAAAGCTTTGAATGCTTCAGTACTCACGAGCCTTACACTGGAACCCATAAAAGCCAGGTTTGCATCTGCATACTCCTGGATAGACACACACCTCGCCCTGCTTGCAGGCCATCTCACCTTCACAGACCGCTAAGGATAAAAAAGAATTCTAGATCAGATCTTAAAACTTTGGGCCAACCCACTCACACACAGCAATAAATCAGCGGGATTTCAGGGTTAAAATATATTTTGTGTTTGAGAATAACAAGAAAAAATAAGCGAGGACTTCATATTAAACACTGTGCAAAGGTGTTTGTGCTGTGGTACTCACGTATAGTGCACTCATCACCCTGCTGTGCCCATCCTGAACAACACACAAGAGAGGAGCTCCTGTTCATGAAGGAAAATTAGAAATATTTTAGACAATTATGACAAAGATACCAACTTATCCAGTGTTTCTTCTGAAATTGAGGATATTTGTATGGGATTTTCTGCATTGGCAGCCTCTAGTCCTCCAGCAAGACCTAGTGCTAGATACCGAATGCACTGCTATGAGGTTGCATGGTCTCAGGAGTCAAATCCAGGACCATCAAAGTGAGAAAGTTAAGGAAGAAGATCCTGGGTTTGATTCCCAGCCAGGCGTCTGAGTGTTCTTTCTTTGAGCGTGTGATTGTGTGTGTTAATATCAGGTACTCTGGTTTTCTCCCACTGTCTAAAGACAGGTGAACTGAAGATGCAAATTGTCCTCAGGTGTCTGTGAAAGTGTATTTGTATGGGATTTGCTGCCTTGACAGCCTCTACCACTAGAATGCATTGCTGTGATATTGAATGTATTGCTGCGAGGTTTGGATTCAGCTACCAGAATATTAGGGAGGTAAGATGTGTCCCCCATCTGAAGTTGCTACTTTAGTGTAAGCATGCAGAGTGGTGCCTTCTCATGGTGTCACCACTTGATACAGAATGTCTCCCCATGGTGTGACTTCCCAGTAAGAAGGTCCTGGATTTGATTCCCGTGTCGTTTCTGTGTTCTCCCTGTCTCTTTCTACTCGGTTCTCTGGTTTCAGCCCAAAGACCTGCATGTCAGGTGGACTGGAAAACCGGAGATGCTAAAGTGCTCCTAGATGATTGTGGGTGTGACTTGTCCAGGGTGTCTTTTGCCCTATGAGCACTGGAATAGGCTCCAGCACGCCCCATCCTGGTTAAAGATAAGCTTTTCGGATACTGGATGAGTGGAGGTAGAGATCTGTATCACAAAAGTATAGTTAGCAATGAAGAAGATTTTCTACAGAGATCATACAAACTGTGTGTCTAACACCTTTCTAAGCAATGGGTTGACCTTATAAGGTGTCACTGAGTACATTGAAAGGTGCCTATAAATGAAATGCATTTCTATTATTATTATTACCTTAAAGTATCTTCTAATTAAAATGGGTTTCTGTATACTTTGTCATGTAATTACAATAAAATTATATTTAATATTTAACTGTTAATAGACAGTTAAATATGGTAAGGATAAAAACGTCTTTTCTCTGTAACTAGATTAAGAAATGTGGTTTGAGAACCGTAGTCATGGGTCTGGTTTACAGAAGTCAAGAAAACACAAGAAAACCATGCTGGAGGAGATGAAAACTTTGATTAAAGTGAATAAAGCAGGATTTCAGTACCTGGGACTGAGGCAGACATTCTTCCCCGTGGGCGAGAGCTCCTGAGTGGAAGAAGAAGAGCAGAGGAGCAGCATCCCCATGTAGGTCAGGACCTTCTTCAGCCACTCCATGCCTCTTTTCTCATGGGAAGAGCCGCTCAACAAAGACCCTGAGCTCCTGACCCGGTCCAGGACCAGGTTTCGGTCAGTCCCGCGGGCTGTAGTGGTGCTGGCCCAACGCTCCTCTTCCTTGCTCTCTGTCTTCTGCAGGCCTGGAGAAAGCCAGGCGCTCCGAAACTTCCCGTTTCCTCTTCGGGTTTCCTGGGGAAGCAGGTCAGCTTCCTCCAATTCAATCAGCTGCTGGCCTTTTAAAAGACACAATCCCTGCCCCGAATTCTGGGAAAAGATGCATTTTTGAAAGCTGACTGAGAGCGTCTTCAGCGTGGCTGGATGTCACAACTCTGCTTTTGTGCACAACAATAACTGATAACACAGTGGAGGCAGGAGGAACAGCAGAGAGAGAAAACAGATAATTCAGATCTAGAATATTTGAAACACAAATATGCACCAAAGTATAATGATGATTTATTTGGATTCATAGGTTCATGTTATACACAGTGCATACAAAAACAAGGTAAAACTACACTGATTTCACAATGTGAGCAGCACCGTGGACAGATGGAGGCCATGCGTCTTTATTTGTGCACACCAGAGTATTATGGGCTGGGAGCACTCACATGATCTCTGGTTTCCCCTAAAGGAAACGGAGGCTTCCTTTGAGTGAACACCTAAAATCAGACAGACACAAAGAGACAAGAGCCACACTAATGCAACACAGACATAGACACACAAACACACACACACCTTTCATGAAGCCTCTCAAATACTCACAAACAACCTGTTTCTAAAATTCTTTGGTTTTTTAATAAACCCTGATATCATTTTAACAAATCCTTTATCATTGTGTTAGACCTTTTTCACCTCAGAAGTTTTTTAATTAATTATATTTCACTTTTATTTTGGTTGTGCATTATTGCTGTTTCACAACATGGTTTGTACACAATATGTTCAGACAAAGTTCTACTGCATTTCTAAGAACAGCTGGTTTTTTAAACCTAAAAACACAAAAAAAAATATGAATACAAATGGTCGTACACTGTCCCAAAACATTTAAAGGATGAACTCCTAAACACATGCCATAACAACACACCAACGGACAGCATTAAACCTATCAATCAGGAAAGAATGATTAAAAAAGGTACTATAATGCCCCCGAGTGGCACAAAAGGGTATTGTTGTGATTGTCTTCTGTCAGTTTTAATACATACTGGCATCTTTGGTTCAATTCCATATTAAAATACACTCTCTGCAACAAAATAACCATTTCAAATAACAACTCTCTATGAAAAACATTACGGTTATGTCCCATATTTATGGTATATACCATACAAAGCTAAAAAATGGAGAACTGTATTAGTTTCAAATATAGAATTCTAATATACTGTATAAAATAAATGCTCTCAGTTTTTCCCAGTGCTTTCATTTCTTCCCCCATTCATTCAAATGCCTTTCAGAGAGAACCTGTCCTTCAGTACCTCTGTAATATTTATGTAATCAATCCAAGTCTTCTGACATCACTGTCAGAATTATTTTCAATTTATGTTTAAGTCAATTCATCAAAATAATTGACCTTTGTATTGTGTGTACATTTAAAGACAAATTACTTTGTCTTCTTGACCCACGCCCCAAAAAAGTTCAAATTTCAGAGATACAAGGTTTTGTTCCACTGCACGTTTCTGCAGCCCAAAACTGAGCCTGTTCAAGTCCTCACGCAGGGTTAGGGTTAAGGTTTGGCACTCAGAATGTGTCTCTGGGTTCAGCCTCCTCCTCAGGCTCCTGCTCGTCTGGGTTAATGATCTCCCACGCAGAGCTGGACGTCTGATGGCTGGGGCTCCTGCCACTGCCAGAGCGGGTCAGGAAACCGAAGCTAAGAGTAGAGAGAGAGAGAGACAGAGAAAGAGACAGGAAGAAAGAGACAGAGAGAGGGAAAGAGAGAGAGAGCGGGAGAGAGAGAGAGAGACAGAGAGAGAGAGAGAGAGAGAGAGAAAGAGAGATAGCACACACACATTTCTAATCAGTTAGAGAGGAGGAGAATTTCCTCTGAGCACAATTAGAGGTATGATACAATGCCACAATTTGTCAACATGAGATAAGAGCTTCAGTCAGAGGAAATGAGCTGTAGTCCGTCTGTCAAATAAAAAAAGTTTTTTTTCAGATTTAAAGACATCTAATTCCAAAATAGTGGAAAAATAGTGTTTTCTAAAAATTGTGTTGCCAGCTCATCGTCATTAATTTAAACAACAACTAAACCTATGGAAATTTAGTTGTTGTTTAACATAGGTTATGTAAGAATGCCAAAGAGGCCAAGTCAAGAGGACAAATAGTGACTACAAGACACACAAATACACACACATATATGCACACATGACAATGTCAGGATATGGAGTCATAAACATGTTCTATATGTAGTATAAACAGTGTACTAACCAACAAGAAACATTTTTATCTTAAGGCCTAAAGATGTTTATTTGCAAAATTCTGGAAAAACTGGGCAGTTTTTCTGAAATTCAGCTGTTCTTTGTCACTTGATTAATCAGCAAATCCATTGTTGTGAAATGTTTGGTTCTAGAAAACAGGCTTTGGCAGCAGAACACGTTTGACGGGACTTGTAATATGTGTTTGCCTACAAGTGAAAGATATGAAAATGAGAGTTATGTTTCTACCGCCTTGCTTTTAGAAAAAGCTGTGTCAGCATACTATTATATGATTAAACAACACAACCGGATACATGATGGCTTTACTCTCAGGGTACAATGAAACTGGCAAAAATCATAAATATCTAAATATTAAAAAATTGTAAAATAGACAAAATAAATGGAAAATTACAAGAATATACAATATAGACAATACAGTAATTGATAAACCGGTGGCAGCAGAAATACTGCAATTTATGATATTGCAAATGGGATGAGACAAACCAAACCAATGGTACAAACCCATTTGCAACACCAAATTTGCAGCCCTTAAATTATGCTTTTTCAATTCCATACTAAAAAAGGCAAAAGAAGGCTGAAAAAGCAGGCCCTCTTAAAACATTAAGTACTTACAGGTTTCTAATGCGTGATTCTGCAGGTTTGCTGTCAGTGCAGTCTTTATCAGCATCCTCGGTCTCCCTCCTCTCGAACAAGGGTCCACTCTCCTCATCACTACCAAACACAAACAGAACAAAGTATTTGTACAGAAAGCACTGTAACTGTACAATAAACCGATTCACAATAAACTGATAGGAACTCACGCGTTGCACTCGTCCACTGGAATGCCCAGCATTTTGGCCTTTATAACCATCCTCTGTTTCTTTATAGTTGCGCGCACAGCCTCCAGCAGGAAACCTGGACATCTCTCTTCATTCAGGATCTCCCTGCAACATCAGAGAGAACGTATAAATGATGCACAGTGCAGAAGCTATTCTCACAAAAGGAAGAATGAGGCGCTGATGAGATTATGACGAAGGCATTGTTTTGACTGATGGAAACTTTGATGAAAAAAAAACATCAAAATAATAAAAAAGCTTTACACATTTTATAGCAAGCCAATAACCGTAAAATCACCAAGAAGAAAATCACATGGATGAAATATGACTACACTTCATTGTTTTGTGTGAAACATTGACATTTTTATAATTCAGCAGTTACTTTTATCCAATAAAACTTACAATGTTTTTGTGAGACTTACAACGTTTTTGTGTAAGAGACTGCAGTATTAGAAGTATTGCCTAAGGACTCTTATTGTGCGGTGTTGTGTGGCCAAGGACTCTTATTGTGCAGTGTTGTGTGGCCAAGGACTCTTTTTGGTGTATTGTGGTGTAGAGTGGCAACTTGCCCAGGGTAGGAATCAAACTCCACTCTCCTGCTTGGAGGGCAGTGATGTTATCCACTACCACCCCACTACTCTAACCAACCAACCACTACCACTGTAAAACCCATACATTTAACTGCAGCAGGTGAATCTATTCAATTCTGTAGGTGAAATGTGGCTCCTAGACCACAATTTAGACAGATCTGAAACTAGATAATCCATGGTTCCAAACTTAATTTCTCTGAAGAGGCACAGACCAAAGAGTTTCATTTTCTACCTCTGCTTAATTTTTACTTCTGTATTTTTGCACCAACAAGGCATGTTTGGACACTTTAGTCTTCTGTTGTTAAGCTCTCTCTCACCTCTGGTAGTATGCTAGCTCTTCTTGAATCAAAAAGAGATTGGCCTTCAGCTCGTTCCTCTCGAAGATCATGTCACGCACCTCCTGCTTGGTGAAACAGGGCCGATTCGGGTCCCTCAGGTCAATGATCACCTGATATGTGGGGTCAATGGCTGGACTGTTCTGTGAAAGGGAGTGACAGTTTCACGTCATGTGTCACTCTGTTATAAAACAAACAGTTCAAGTTCCAAAATGACACTGTAATCGTTTTTTACTGCACTGAGGGGACTGAATCACATCTGGCGACAGAAGTATGAGTATGTGTGTGATACTGTTTTGTTGCATGTTCTTTAGTTCTTTTCCATTTTTCCATCAAGTAAATAGCACTGGACACTGTTTATGTTTAAAGACAAACATAGCTTTCTTTAAAGTTTAGACGGCAACCAAACAACCCATGGAAATTATACACTAGGAGGAAGCTGACCACAAACATAATCTTTTGCAAAAAAGCAAACAGAGGACAAACAGTGACTACAGGATAAAACACACAAAGCCACACCCAGGACATATACAATACTGTGCAAATGTCTTGAGCCACACGTCAATATTTGTTGTATTTTGCTTGTAATTGCAAAAATACCCTTTTGTGTTCATCAAATGTTTTGGCATATTGAGTAGACTAAAAGAAAGATGCACAAACGCTTTACTGCAAGAGCCCAAACATACAAGCTCTTGCAGTAAAGCGTTTGTGCATCTTTCTTTTAGTCTATTCGGCACCACCAGTATACTGATCACCGCCTGATCATCTGGAATCACCTGTTTCTTCACTGGTTCAAGCTTTAAGTTAAATGTAAGCACATCTAACTTAAGTCCTGAACCAGTGAAGAAACAGGTGCAGATGATTCCAGATGATCAGGCGGTGATCAGTA
>JBBIGB010070677.1:0-16961 GCA_037577075.1 Alestopetersius hilgendorfi
TCTCTCTCTCTCTCTCTCTCTCTCTCTCTCTCTCTCTCTCTCTCTCTCTCTCTCTCTCTCTCTCTCTCTCTTCCCCTATAACCAACCACATTTCTCTTTCTCTCTTCCCCAATACCCAACCACATTTCTCTGAGCAGGAGCAGTATGAGTTATATTGTGAAATTGGCAGCACCTTTCAGCTGTGTAAGATCTGCACTGAGAGAGATAAGGACACACGCATCCAACCCTGTGGACACCTGCTCTGCCGGCCATGCCTCACCGGCTGGCAGGTATTCTGAACCCAAGCTGATCTGATCATTAACCATTCATTATTTTCACAGGTTACTGAATACTGATTATGTATATGTACATTTCCCTTCATTATAATGTACACATATGTACATTAACCATTCATTATTTTCACAGGTTACTGAATTAACCCAATATCAAATAAAAAAAAAAAACTAAAATGGCAAAACAGAAAAGATACAGTACCAGATAGTCTTTGCCATATATTTTAATGGGTAAAATATGAGTGTATAATCAAATAAAATGAAAATCCCTAAAGTACTAATTAAACAGCTGATCACACTACACTGGACCACCCATGGTTCCCGTCAGCCTGAGAAAAAACACATTAAACAACATGACCTAACATTTGGGCTTGACTTCCTGTCTGTGCTTCTTCAAGCATAAGCTTGTGTGTGTGTGTGTGTGTGTGTGTGTGTGTGTGTGTGTGTGTGTGTGTGTGTGTGTGTGTCGAATTTTCCACTGCTTTCACATTCACTGTCACACCCGAGAGCAAGCCAGCATTTACATTTTCAAGAATAAGACTAGGTCACATGCATTCCTGCTGCTTTTACTGTAACAGTAGTTTCCAGTGAACTCACATCTTTATGCACATCAGTGCATTTACACAAAGTATGGTTGGCATGCATGTGTTTATGATAAACTTTACAGAGAGGTTTTATGTATTGTGCAATATGAAGATGCCCCTTTTTAAGATGAAAAGGAAACACTTGCCCTAACTCTGGTTTGCTGTATACTGTTGTTTGTGTGTGTGTAGATTATGTATATGTACATTTCCCTTCATTATAATGTACACATATGTACATTTTCCTTCCTCACACGCAGAAGTCTGATGGGCACACTTGTCCTTACTGCCGCTGTGACATCAGAGGGACAGAGTCCATCCTTATTGAGCCATTTCTGCCCATACCAGACACAACAACCAGAAGGGGGGAGGAGGATGATGAGGATGAGGATGAAGACCATGAAGATGTAGAGCTTGTCATGAAAAAGCTGGCTGCCATGAAAAGGGTGAGACTTGCATGAAGTGGAATGTTCTGTTCTGTTCTGTTTGTTGAAGCTATATATTAAAAAAGAACTTAGAAATGACTAATGACAGTCAGCATTATGCAGATCAAAGGGTGGTTACTAATGACTGCTGGTTTTAGTGGATGGGACAACAAAAATAATTTGTGGTACTTAGTATTACAGTAGTTACCTTTTAAGAGTTTCTTTCTAACTACAGTAACCCCCCACTTATACGTGGATCAGCAGTGGCGGACGAGGCCCATACGTCATAGCTGCTTTTGTGGCAATACATAAATGTTCATATAATTGTGCTAAATTAGACAAAAATATAATTTAATAATTTTGTAACATAAATATGGACGTAAATTCAAATTCATTTCCATATAAAAATAACTATAAATGTTTTGGTACTGTGGAGAGAAACACAAAGAAAGTGCGTCTTGGGACGGTGAAATACTGCTGTACTCAAAGGCAGGAGGTTTGAAAGTAGCCAATCCGAGCACATTATTTATGTTTCCTTGGTGCTGATTGGCTGCTGCCCAGATTTTCTCCCTTGGAGCATCTGAAGTGTTCTCGTGTTTTTCGTTTTGTTCTTCTGTAAATTAAATGTATTTATTAGTGTATTTAACTGCTTAGGCCAATGAAAAGGATAGCACAAACCAAAGAAAATGCACAAGCATGAATTAGTATATTTACATTCTAATACCACAGGAGTTCAGTGTAAACTGTACAGAATGGATACAGGATTGTCTTTACATTTTCTTTAAGGCTAAAGAGTTTACAATGAAATGAAAGTGTTTAGGAGCATATTTTGAAATAGGCATTTTAGGCATCACTATGTGTTGTGCTCTTGGAACATAACACCCACAGGGGTTACTGTATAACAATGAATGAAGAATGAATTGAGCTGTCTATGTAACTGATGGCCCACTTAAATATTTAAATGTTAAACAGCTACAGCAAATTTACAGAGCACAAGCAAGAACAAAATATTACAAGGTTTAAGTTTGAATCATTACTTCATCACGAAACAGCAATATCTTATGTGAACGTCTGTTACAAGTGCTTATGAGCTTCAAGTGTCTGTGTACGGTTGCTATGTAAACAGAGTCTTCTTATAAAAGAAAAGGACAACAATGCTAACAAATGAGCTTTATTGTGGAAATCAGATCAATACAGGCCTGTTATAAAGCAAATTAAACACATCCATGTAATAGCATGCACATATTTTACTGTATCTTACAAACGATGTAAACAGAAAGTTCATCATTTTGTGTATCTGTGCTATTTTTTCCATCAAATGTGTCTTAGCCAATCAAATTTTTAAAACCAGACCTACTGACAGCAGGCTGTGGGAAGCTGGCGTTCTCCATGTTATAATCTGATTAAATTTTAATAATTTTTGATATTTTGGCACGAGTTTTGACTATAAAGGTCTCTAAGGATCTATTCAGGAAGCAGCTTGTCTGAGGTATATACCCACATAGCAAATTGTGGTTGAAACGATGATTCAACAGCACGCACTGAGTGAATAGCTGTTGATGTAATATCAGTACTGATACCGATTTAATGCTGAAATAATGTTTTTAACTGTTTAGTCTTAAATCAACACAACATATATTTCTTACATTTTTATGATTTAGCAGACACTCCATTTACAGTGGAGGACAAGTGCATTGCTCGAAGGCTTATTTTAGGACTCTTGTCTTCACTTTGTAGTTTTGACTGCATGAAAAGCAAACCACCAATCTTCTGTATGCAGGGTGATTGCAATATTCACTGCATCATCCTTTCCATTTTTTTTTAGATTAGATTCAACTTTATTGTCATTACACATGTACAAGTACAAGGCAACGAAATGCAGCAAATGACTGTAAGATCTTGTGTTTTCGAACAAAACATCCACCAACTTCTGACATCATAAGAACTTAGTTCTCAAAACTATGTGAAATGCCTAAAGTAAGTAAAACGTGTTACATTTTGTGAATATTATGCTTTCAATTTTGAATCAGCACCACACAATCTTAAAGAAAGAACAGAAAGAATATTAAATCAACATCAGTACTGACTACATAGCTACAACTTTTCAACCATAAGTGAGTGCTGAATCAATGCTGGATCAGTGTTAATAATAGTTGATTTGCCAGTATTGAGGAATACAGTAAGCAAGACTGATGTAAACTGAACTCGAGCAATCAATGATGATTCAACATCTAATTTTCAATATTGTTTCAATATTTCACAGTTTACGATCTGGCTACATTTTGCAATGATCTTCATGTTCTTTAGTTGCTTTGCTCTCTAACGCACAGTTTTAACTTTGTAATAGGCATCGCAGGACGAGTACCAGGTTCCTACTTCCAGTTTAGGACCTCCTCCCCTTCCCCCAAAACAATTAACCACCTCCCCTTGCCCCTCACCCAGACCCCCTGCCAGGCCTTCCCTCAGAGCAATGATGGCTATGGGCCACAACAGCTCAGTGAGTATCTTTTAATGGGTTGCCACAATTAACTTTCTTACAGCACACTATTATTGCTAGCATCTAGCATAATTAAATATAAAATCATATTCCATTAAAAGTCATCTAAATTTCTTCCGCTATTTCTTCCCTTTTCTTCTTTACATCTTTGTATATACAAAATGAGACACCAAGTATACTTCCCTCAGTGGTTTGTCACTTGTCTCAGCATGCAAATAGTTTTTTTTTACAGAATGTATTTTTAAAGTATATTATGTAAAACATCTTGTGCTCAGTTTTAACACACTCATGGGTGTTTGTGTTTTTGGTTAGAAGATGATATCCCAGAAATATGAACACTTCTGTGAGACTTAAATGACAAATAAATGATACCAAATCAATTTATAGAGCAACGTAGCAGCTATTAGACCCATTTAGTACTTTCTGTAAGTGCCTTAATTTTATATTGCAATGTTCTGATCTTAATCTGTAGACAACTGGCAGCAGTCTGATACTCTCAGAAAACCAGCTAAATGAAACTGACACGTCCAACAGCAGGTAAACAGGAAAGTAACATAATAATGTTTTTATGTTGTAGAGTCTGTAACACATAGAGCGATTGTTAAATTCTCTTGTGGAGAACTAATTCTTTAAGTTTGCATTTTTATATGACTCTCTCTCTCTCTCTCTCTCTCTTTCTTTCATACACACAGTCAGGGAGCATTTTCTGACCGATCATCATCATCACAGCCAGGCAGAAATGGTAAAATAATTGTTTCAAAGTTCTTTGAACATACAGCTGTTCAAAAATGTACATTTTTACAGGATTATACGTTAATGTACACTTTGTTAAAAGAAAAATAAACATGATCTATGTAGAATGTGCCTGCAAATATAACCACTGTTAAGCTTGACTAATCTACTGACTCATGCAGATCATTCTAATATAAGTGATCTAATCTATTACTCAAAAATAATGTGTAAACCACTGTGTTATTTCCTCTTGGTCTCTTCTGAGCATGGCTTTCTCAGAGAACCCACACTTATGACTTCTTTACTGGTTGTTACTTCTTTCTAACAACCAGCAAAATACTGGCACCTACAGAACATTTTAATGTCTAAATAACACAACAAACATATTCACAAAATAATATACAGTAAAGAAAAAGGTTTATTCATTTATTAATTCACTTACCCCAGTATGGTATGCCAAATTGAAGGACCTTCTTTACAATGGGAGTCCAATTTTAAGGACACATTATTTACTCGTTTGAGGTTTGGTGTGTAATTTCATACACTGTACATTAACAAATGTGACTCTTTCTCAGCAAATGTCCACTATTTTTATCCAGTAATTGTAATATTAAAACCAAACAATGTAAATATATAATTGGTCCATTGTTTTCAGTTGATTTTTTGTTTTGTGATAATTTGTGAACTTGCTTCTTTGACTATATAGAATGGAAACGTTTTTTAAAGAAATGAGCCTAAATGAACCTGATCTGCCTAGTAATCCTGAATAGCTCAATAAATTGTGTAAAATGTTTCAGTGCCATCTTGTGGCCATGGATTGAAAAACTAGCTTAAAAAAAAAATCATCCTGTCTACTGTTCTTGTTTTTCCAGCTGGAGCTCTCTGGGCAGGCCCTGCAAATTCAGTCAAAAAGAAGAAAGAGAAAAAAAGGGAGGGGCGGACTAGTGAGTCAGACGCATGGCTGCCAAAAGGAAGGCACAGTCAAAAGGATTCAGAGAGACATGTCTCATCCTGACAGTGGACAAATCTGCGGGATTTCCTTATGGACAATAATATAATGAAATATTATTCACCAGCCTGGTAATTACCACCAAATGTAACTAATAACACCATAAAACAACACTGAAATCTAGTAGTTTAGCTGTTGTTAAGACTAAAATTCTACCTCACTCCTACTAAGACCAGAAATACTAGAAATTCCTGTATAAAATACGACCCAAAATTTTATAGTGTGACCTATAAGCAAATAAAAAAGACATGATTTGTCTTGTTTTACAAATCAGACAGCTCAAATAGACAGACAGATTGCAAGTTTTTTAGTTTTATTTATCAAGAAAATCTACACATTTACAGTATGGTCTTAGTATTTACTGTATATATCAGGTAATTTAATGGAGAAAGGCTTAGAAATGGATATCCGAAACTACTTGTGATAGGTAACAATTTATTCTAGAAATCGTAATAAATTGCACGTCATCAAACACCTCAAAACAGTTATTACCTGCTTGGTCATACACAAAATAACAACAGCATATAGAGAAGCTTTCTGCACTAAAGTCAGTTACGAGGCCCATATGTGTTAAAGATTGTCAGTAGGGTTGTGATGCGGGAGTTTATTCTTGTATACCTCTTGTATACAATCCCATAAAACATGTATTACGCTACAGTGAAAAAAGGAGCGACAGCAGAGACGAAGGCAGAAACACCAAGGACAAAGAAGAGTCAAATCTTGACTGAAATTCTAAGGGTTGGCGGCCATGACATCTCTGATCCAGTACAGGAACTCACACACCTTGACGTAGACCCCGGGGTAGCCTGGAAGGCCACAGCCCTGACCCCACGACACCAGTCCATGGACCTCTCCATAGCACACTAGTGGACTTCCTGCATCACCCTGACAAAGAAAAAAAAATCCATTAAATCTCTGAATTAAACATCTCTTGAGCTGCTCACATCTTTTTTGCTCAGACCTAAGCTTTGTGCATTGACGGTTCAAATTTTTGTTTGTAAGCGACTCGAAATCAATCCATATGACTTCTAAATGTCTAAAATCGCATTTAGTGACATTAATCCATATCAATCATGTGGATAATCCAGTTGTGTTATTATTGTCTCCATGAAGGCTGCATGGATTATAAATTGGATATTTATCTAATCTACAGCCACATGTGGCTCAGATTTGGTTTGAAAAGAATTTTTTTTTTTTTGCTTTCCCACAACTTTGAAAACATCAGATATGTGCCACAATAAGGAAGAACATTGATTTGTGTCAATTGAACATGGCTGATATCACACATCTGATAGTGGCTACCCAAACAAATCCTCAGCAATGTAAAGAGACTAAAACATACGTACACCACAGGCATCCTTTCCCCCTTCTGGATGGCCAGCACACAGCATCCTACGAGTCAGTAAACCAGGATAAGATTTCTCACACTCCTGTTCACTCACGACCGGGACATCAGCACACTGGAGGTGGAAGGGCATGAATGCTGTTTTGGAGAACAAGAATATAAACACACTGTCAACGAGCTCCTGTAGACATTGTCCTGAAATCTGCAGTACACATATGACAAACATATTGTTGCTTTTGGAAGCAAAAACCTCAAAACTTGTCATCTGATTTTTTCCTTGTAAATGAATCAGCACTGAAGTTTAAAGGAGCAATATACAAATAAAAAATCTAATATACAAATAAAACTGCAAAGGAAGCTACTACTATTGTCTCTAACTATGTAGCATACCTTTATCCATTTTTTAAAATACAAGTTTATCATGCAGTATCAGAACAAGTCTATCTGACATCCATGATTTCATGGACTATGCAATAACAACCTTTAACTGTCAGAATTAAGAGAAAGATTTTTTGTATGAATGAAAAAGTCATACAGGTGTCAGCGCTGACAGTCCCCCAGCCTGGGACAGTACAGGGCATTCCTCCATAGGGACAACCCGTGGGCAGAGAGATCGGTCTAACAGCATCAGTCACCTTCACCGGGTGGAACAGCTTAATTAGCATGATGTCATAGTCCAAAGTTTGGTAGTTGTAGCTGAAGACAAAAGATTAGATGGCAGTTTTAGACATGCTTTTGACTGTTTTATTGTGATACATGATTGCATTGAGTAAAGCAGGTAGTAGACTGTGCATATAAATTATGTATTAAAAGTACTTGCTTGGGATGCCAAATAATGTTATCAGTTTTCAGGAGTTGTTCAGTTCCTTCAAACACACGATTATCATGATCTCCCAGAATAAGCTGCATGCTGTAGGGACTTACAGAAAGACACAGAGAGAAATAACTTTTGCAAATAATTGCAACAGTAATACTACTGAAGATAAAACAATAGAAACGTAAACTAGACAAAGGATTTTAAAATGAACTAAATTATTGCAAAGACAACTACTGACCAAATAGTTCATAACAAAGAACCAGCACTTTTCTTCAGTAAGAACAGTTCAATATCCCACTGCACATTGTTCAGTTTTTTCATGTCAGCATTACTAGAAGTTTTAAAGCTGGTCTGGTGGCAGTGAGTGTGCTAATGCTGTTTGGGAGCATGCCATTAATGGTTTCTCAGTTGCTTGTGTTATTTTACTTGTTACTTACATATCCAATGGAAAATGAAATGTATTTTTGGGTTCAATCACAAAGAATGTTGGTGTGAATTACTCACTTGTACCAGCACTGGGCAACAGAGAGCACCCACTCTTCATTGATGAGCACCCCTCCACAAAAGTGATAGCCATAGTTGAGAGAGACCATCCAAGGATGTGAATGAGGGGTGCACTCATAGCCTCCGACGATCCTTCCATTTCCTCTGGGTACTGCCACTGCAACACCACAGCACACATGTATGAGTTCATTGTAATGACTGGGAGAAAGTTCAGAAAAAGAGCACAAATGAAATGATGGCATTGACGTATAAACATACATTTATTGCATTAAAAAAAATAGAGACCATGTCTTCTGGAAATAATTCAGTGTATATTTTGCATCCAGACAACCAGTGCTTTTGCAGGAATGTGACATGAAAAATCTATAGAACGCTAAAATGTCTGGTTTGAAGTCATGAGTAAATGACATGTTTTATACCAGTCGTAATAATGAACATAAACTAAAACATAAGATGTAAAAATACTTACCAGCAGCTCCCAATAGTGCCAGCAGAATGAACAATTTCATGGTGGTGAGCGTTCTGGCAGCCAAAAAGTGTGCCACTACTGGCATTATATATATACTATTTTTACCCAAGTTATCTAGACACACTACACTACACACACACACACATACACACACACACCATATTTGAAGAAGCGAGTGCTTAATGATTAACTTTTAATTAGAAGGTCTGGCATTGTTATAACAAAGCAAGCCTTTTAAATACATGAATCTTAATAGGCAGATGTTATCTGCTTCAAACATTTCCAATGAATGCAGAACTGCAGTAAACAAAGTCCTCAACATTACACACCAACATTACATTTCAGCGAGGTCTGACTGCATTTCTCAGTCTAACTGCCATCATCATACACCGAACTGTCCTTGAGTTGATGCCAAGTACTGTGTGAAAGTTACCACATGCTATGCTGACCCTGATAATTCCAAATAGCAAAACATATTGGATCAACTGTACCGTGCAACAAAGAGTTAATATCAAGGTTGGGATTTAAGCATGTGTGGCACACACTGATGTAGAATTAAGGATAAAGTCTCAGTGATAAGGATAAAGAAACAGTACTGTATGTCTCGCTTGCTAGATTTGTCTACAGCAATTATAAGTTCCACAGTGCTGGCTGGATTAATGGAGTGGACATCTAAACATATCAAATTTCGATTTGACTCACTGGATGTATCAGGAAGGTAGATCTGTGTACATTCTGACAAAGGTGATACTGAGGGTGCGCTTAAATGCAGTATAATGCATATAAATACAAATGACGTACATGAGGCATAACTGAACACATAGAAGCACAAAAAGATATTGTAGAAGTGTCATATTTAATAAGTGTCTGTATATCTGTTATAGTGAGGCTGTTTGCTTGAGCAAAAGGGAAAGATGGTTAGGTTGGTAGTTGGGCTGCAGAGGGGGGCTGAGGTGGGAGTGTGCACATGCTCTCGTGTGCTACCATGAGATAAACCCACTACTATAAATGCAGCTCACCTGAGGCACTGTGTGCAGTCAGGTATACAGAAGGGAGCGTGATGATCTTATTACTAGCTCTTCTGGGTGCTGCAGGTAAGAGAGATATGAATACAGCATTTTGCACACATTTTATTACAAGATTCAGAACATTTTGCACTAATTATACCAAAGCTATTGTGAAATAAAAAGTCGAGATCAACAGAGGGGTAGAATCACACAAACCAATAGTCCAGTAAAATAACCATTACTCTGGTGAAACACTAATTTAACTAAAAGGAAAAAAAACAGTAAAATTACAAAAATAGCAGGTCAATATTTTTGTAGTGGAAATCTTTAGTACATCCTGCTTTTATTTACTACAGTAACCGATGTTTATTAAGTAACGTGAGGGTGGTGGCGGCGTAGTACTTGCCTCTAGACCAAGAGGTTTTGGGTTCGAATCCTACCTTCAGCACCACCACTGGGTTCCTGAGCAAGACCCTTAAGCCCAAGTTGCTCCAGGGAGACTGTGCCCTGTAGGTAGGGAATGGAAGTCGCTTTGGATAAAAGCGTCTGATAAATGCCGTAAATGCAAATGTAATGTAAGTAGGTGCTCTTCTCTTAATTAACTTCTCTCTTGCTCTCTCTTTCTCTCTCTCTCTCTCTCTCTCTCTCTCTCTCTCTCTCTGTCTCAGTTGCAGCCCCTCTGGATGATAAGATTGTTGGTGGTTATGAGTGTAAGCCCCATTCTCAGCCATGGCAGGCTTCTCTTAATATAGGATATCATTTCTGTGGTGGTTCCCTCATCAACGACCAGTGGGTCATCTCTGCTGCCCACTGCTGGATAAAGTTAGTATTGCATATGTGTTACCAGTCTTTCCTTAAGACATAATCATTATTTTTTGCTGGAATCTGAGTCATCAGAAATAACTCATAATACTAAATGTGAAATCCAAATGTTTGGGTTTAATTTAAAGACTTATATAAAAACCAAACTACAGTCTTGTAATTACATAAGTAAGTAAGTTTAATGGAATAATCAAATAACTTAAATAACTTTCTGTTATACAGCCCCTATGCCCAAATTGTTATCCTGGGTGAACACCATATTTGGCAATATGAAGGGACTGAGCAGTACATGGCTGTAGATGCTATTTATTGGCACCAGAGCTATGACTACCAGACACTCGACTACGACATCATGCTGATGAAGCTGGCTCACCCTGTCACTATAAATGAATTTGTGAAGCCCATTGATCTGCCCAAAACCTGCCCCACTCCTGGAGACAAGTGTATAGTGTCTGGCTGGGGCAACATCTACTCTGACTCAGGTAAGTTTAAGTGACTTTAGGCTGTAGTATCAACTTCTCCAGTCAATCAATACATATAATTGTTTTATGTTACTGTTGCATATTTTTGTGAGTTCTTGATTTTGGGAGTCTGAAATGTAACACCAGAAATCTGAATGCAAATTCATGCAGCGTCATGGATACTCGAGGATCGTTAATGTGGAGTGAAGGCTAGGCTATCTGGCCCAGTCTCACAAATTTAAAAAGTGAATGCTGGCTGTAATAGTAAGGAATTAGAACATTAGACCAGTCAGACAAAAATGCTTACAATGGGAACTAGACCATTGAGCAATGGAAGAAGGTGGCCTGATCTGTTAAATATTTTATACCATGTGGACAGCTCTGTGAATGTGTGTGTGTGTGTGTCACTAACTTGAGGAAAAGATGGCATGAAAATGCACTATGGGAGAAATGCAAGACATTCCAGGCAGTGTGATGCTCTGGGCAATGATCTGCAGGGTGTTACTTTGACTTGTACCACCTACCCAAAGATTGCTGCAGAGGAAGTACACCCCTTTATGAAACCGTATTCCCTAATGGCTGTGGCCATTTTTAGCAGGATAATGCACCCTACCACCCTGCAAAAATTGAAAGTTCTCCCTCATTCACTATGTTTCTGTGTTTTCTACTACCGAGGCTAACGGTGTAAGCGGTGTATAGGTTACATTATCTCACTTCTCTTTTTCACCTAAACTGAACATCATGATTCTCATGTGCCCATTCTTCCATTCCCTTTCTTTGAGCTTTACTGACCCCTCTGCATCAATAAAAAATTTGAACTGCAGATGAGCTGCACATTGCTCTCTTGTAAGTGGTAGTGCTACAGGAGTGCATTCACTTTTCATGAATAACCTACTTATGTACACACTGTACTGTCTGTCTCTTTTTAAGTTTTCAACCCATTTAACCTCCAGTGTGTTGAGGTGCCCATTCTCTCACATGAAGTATGTGAGAATTCCTACCCAGGACAGATCTCAAAGAACATGATATGTGCGGGTTTCCTAGAGGGAGGCAAAGATTCCTGTCAGGTATTTCATAGTTTCCTGCATAATTTGTTCTTGTATTATGCTTATACCCACATGCAAAGGAGATTATATGTAGCGTTTAGGTCGTATATCACTGTGCAATTTTATTTCAAACAATGATGTAATATGTAAACATATAATTACGAGCTTTTAAATATCCTTATGTTAAGAAGATCAGATATTTTTCAATGCACATTGTGTTAAAATTCTAATGCTTACTTATACAAGTATACAGCATTGATACACTAACTGTTACATAAATGTATAAAACAATGTGTACACCTCTCTATAACACATATCAACCCTCTCCCCCATCTCTGTCCCTTTCAGGGCGACTCTGGTGGTCCTCTGGTGTGTAATGGTGTGCTGCAGGGTATTGTGTCTTGGGGTTATGGCTGTGCTCAGCCTGACTACCCTGGCGTTTACACTAAAGTCTGTGCTCTGTTGCCTTGGATCCATGAAATCCTTAACAGTGACTAAAATTTAGACAACCAAACAGGGAACTTTGGGAAGCATGAGCAGAAATCACACTTCTGCAGTCTAATACAATCATATCCGGACTTTTACCGACAGCCATGAATAAAAAAAATACATTTACATAATGAATTTGAATTCCTTGTGAAATGGAGTAAAAATGATATTATCCATTTATTTTGATAGTGAGCATTTGTTTGCTTATAATTAGAATTACGGTGTTTCTTGTTTTAAAAAATGTGCTGTTTTGTGTTCCATTATTTGGTTTTGTCGTGTGTGTCTGTTGCGTATTTTTATGTATGTTTCCATTATGAAAACCCAATTTACAAATGATGACCTCTTTCACAGTGATATTTGAAACTCTTATCATGGAGGCCCGTAAATTATACCTGCCAAATACAAAAAGAAGTATAATTCAAAAAGACACAGCTGGCTCCTATGTAATATGTTTATTTGAATAATGCCCAGGAAGTAGATCTCTAAAGAAGTGTGTGTAGACAAAGTACTTATTTGTCAAAAATGTCACAAATAAGCTCCTCTGAGTAAAAGTCCATACAATCACTCATTTAATAAAACACTAATTGGCTAAATCTCTAATTATAAAGAAGCATAACTGCAAAACAAAGCATTGACTAGATAAATGATGAACTAATTAAAGACTGAGGTTAAATCAAAAATCACAAAACACAAAATGTATGATACGCTAAATGTAAAATGTATTAAGCACAAAAGTTTCAACAAATGTTCTTGACTCAGATTTACAATTCAGCTGAAATAAACTAAAATAAAAGTTGCTGTTTCACATTGTAGTACTAAAAATATGTTGTTTGGCAAGTTGTGTAATGTGTCTGCATGCTTGAGGGTAGAGCAGCTAAAGATGTTATTGCTGAAACAGTTCTGCATTAGGATTTTCAAAAGAAGAGTAAATGAAACCGATGCTACATGTGAACCCAGACAAAAAGTTAAAAGACAATCCACAAAAATGCATGCAAGGTGTGCAGAAGCTTAAGACCATTACTGCCTACAGCCAGACTATAATCTGATGAGTCTGATGCATTTCAATGTACACAAGAACCATCTACAGGAAAGAGTCAGTTTCTAATTTCTGAACAGAGCCAACTTTTATTTCAATAAAACATGTAGCTCTGTGCAGATTTCTTTGGCATGTTTTTCCCCCTGGTTTACAGGTGATGATGACTGCTGTTTGGAAAACGATTTTGCAACATTATGCATAATACGTAAATGTTTTAAAAGTGCATCAAGCAAATAAAGTAACACTCTGGTACAAACCTCCAGTTAATATTAGTGCTGTGCTGTAGATCATATTGTGGAAAGAAACGAAAATAAAAGAACAAGTAAAGGAAAAGAAAAGAAAACACAGACAGGGCACAGACACCCTGGGGCATGTTCGCTGGTAAGTGTCTCTTTGTGTTCTTAAGTTTTGCCCTCCCACTGGTATCCTTGACATTTACACAACCAACCTTTTCACCATTTGTGTCAAAAATCCTGTATTTCAGGTTGGGTGGATTGGATATTTTACATAACCTAGTCCCCTGGTGTTCTCTGTTATTGTAAACATTAAAGTTTTAATGCAATGCAAGTGACTTTTGTCATAACTTTTAAAATTACTACAAATAATTTGAACTGTGAATTGAGGATGAAAAGAACCCCAGTCTAACTAAGTGCATCATCCTCATATAGGATTAGTTCGTGAGATGTTTTTTCATGTATATATATAAAACATACACAAGCACAGATTTGTCTAAGACTGTTTATGATTTTATTTCACAGCACACAACTCAATGACAGCAATGCCAGTTGTAACCAGCTACACATTTTCATGTTTTGAATACTACAGTAACCTCAAAGGACAAAATGAGCATGTCTTGTGAATCTGTACCATCCTGAAGGGAACTAACTGCCACAGTTACAAATGTCACAAAAATTGTCTTAAACTATAGATTTACCACAGAGTTATCTGTTTTTAATCTATTCTTTTTCTAACTTTAAGCAATAGGAAATTTAAGCAAACATTACAAACATGCTTAATTGATATAAGTGTAAAAAAATCCCTGAAAAAAACCCACAAGTAAAATTACTGCTACATGTACAATAGTAATATACCGTAAACAAACACACATATATGCTAGGAAGTAGAAATCTATTGCTCTTGAAAATTATTTATGCACACATATTTTACTTATTTTCTAATAGACTAACGGTATCCAAGGTTTCTGTTAAAAAAAAAATCAAGAAGTTACTTAAGTACTACACATACAATTTTATGCAAATTGTTTATTTTCTTCTGGTGATTAATGTAGTTAACATAACCTACACTTTTCATATTAAGACATTAGATGTTACTCAATTGTTTAAATGAATTATTTGATGAAGGATGTATCTAGGCATCAAAGCTGTATATCTAAAATAATGTCATCCACATCTGTGTCACATATGTTCTTCTTATTCTAGTCCTGCTGCCTTCAGCACTTCTTTGGCATCTTCAGCCATTTCATTCAGACCTTTGTTCAGTAGATGATATATTGTGCCAAGGGAAATTCCTCCAGCAGGTAGAGCCCCGATTACTGGTATGCTGCTGAAAACGTACTCAACCTTCATTGCTGTGTCAACCTTCGATGTGGAAAAAAATGTGCGAATCACATCAACAGTGATTCCACTGGCAAAGGTCGATTTCATTGCTGATTTTAGCACATTCATTGGCTTGTTAACCCTCTCTGACAGGCTCTGCAGGGACTTGTCATCAAGACCAAAGGCCTGAAAACTACGATTAAAAAAAGAAAGCACAATGCCGATGTCACATCCTGCTGCCAGACCTGGTATCGTGGTCATTGCAATGGCACTAGAGCCAAAAGCTGTCAGCCAGATCATTTTCCGCAAATACTCCTTCTTCCTCTTGAGCACTTGTGCAGAACAGACTGGCAAAGACGTGACAAGGGCAAATCTCTTGTGTTCAGGAAGGTCTCCTTCCAGGTGATGCATTAGTGCCTGAAAGTCATACTTTTCCAATTCATGAGAGGACACTAGGAACACTTTAGGATCTCCTAGCTTCTTTAAATTATGCTTACAGTCCTCTTTGATTTTGGATAGCACATGCTGTTCATTGAACGCCTTCTTTTTCTGCTCACTTCGAATGTCATTGTCTACTTTTGAGCGAACAAAGTAAAAGAGCTTCTTCTTCTTCTTAATCTCTTGAGCAAGCATCAGGTCATTTTCTTTGAATCTGTCAGCAGACAGGATTATGAAGAAATCAAATTTGTCAAATTTCACATCTTTCAGGTACTGCTTTGCCTTGAATTTTGGGCTCCCAATTCCAGGCAAGTCCCAAATCATCACATTGGGCATTCTAGGATGAGGAAACATGGTAGGAACCATGGTAGTTTCAATTACTCCAGTCGGAGATGATTCTTCTTCATCATCATTCAGACCTCTTAGGGCATTGATGAAGGTGGACTTTCCAGCTCCAGTCATCCCTGTTATGGCCACATTGAGTGAGACATTTTCTAGACTGTCAATATGCTCTGTCAGCTTTGCACTGACCTCCTCTCCATTGGAGACTTTGAGGTTCTTTATTATGTCATCTGGTTCCATATACAAATGCTCATCTGCATCTGCACTTGTCTCATAAGCCATGGTGAAGCTATACAGAATTTTAAAGAAGAAAAAAGCAATCAGCTGATTCTGATGAACTGAAAAAGAGAAACACTAAAATGCCCATTGCTGTTAACGCAGACATTCCACTCTATTCAGTTATGTTACTGTATATTGAAATGTTTATGTACACATCAAACACTTACTTTGTCACTGAGGATGATTTAATTTACCAATTAAGCAACAAAGAGATAAAGCAAATGAATCTTCAAGCTACTTTAAAAAGTTTCTTGACCTAAAATTGTAACTTTATTCAGACCACTGCACTGGTGCTTCTCTATATTCATTAATATAAAAGAAAGTTTAGTTTTTAACTTATAAAGGCAATAATTATATATACAATCAATCTAATAACAAAAAATTTCATTTGTCAGATGAAATGGAGAGATCTTACCTGGAAAGTACAGTCACAATACCTCCAATCAGTGGCTTAGGTGGCAACAACGTGCAGCTTATCACGTACCTAAAATAAAAATGAGGGATGTCTCGGGTGTCGTGAGAAAGAAGGTGATGACACTCCTCAGAGACATACGCAAATAAGAGTCAAACAATAAAGACGTTGTCAAGTGTTGCTGGCAAATACTCAAATGCAAGCTGAATTATTGACTGACTGTGGTCACTTTTTCAGTTACAACATGGAATGGCAGTCTAATATGTTTGGAGGGTAATTAGGACTGCATATATCTGCATACTGCATCCATCTATCTATCTGTCTGTCTGTCTGTCTGTCTGTCTGTCTATCTATCTATCTATATATCTATCTATCTATCTATCTATCTATCTATCTATCTATCTATCTATCTATCTATCTAT
>JBBIGB010072503.1:0-16912 GCA_037577075.1 Alestopetersius hilgendorfi
CGGTATCGGCCGATCACACTTACACAAAATCGGTAATCGGAATCGGCCAAGAAAATTGCAATCGGTGCATCCCTAGCAATATCTCATGTGACAGTTGTACAAGTGCAATTTCACTACTTATGTCTATTACTTATATACTACATACCTCTAAGTGCAATAACTCCAAATGATCATCTGGGTTGGTAGAAATTCACTTAAGTTATTTATATACATAAGCATATCTGCATATAGTATAGTGTATTTCACTGAGTTTTCTACAGATTTTTACAGATATAAAATCCAGCTGTTTTAGTCTCAATCCGGGTGATTCCTCTTTAAAATGTGGAGCTCCGCAGCGCCATCTGGCGAAACCACAACAGTCCACACAAAAGACCAGCAGAAAGGAGGAGGATAAAGGAATATGAAGAAGTTCAGGAAGGAATGACTGGCTGAGGCAAGACTGTGTGTGTGTGTGTGTGCGAGGTGTGTGTGCGTGTGTGTGTGCGAGGTGTGTGTGCGTGTGTACAGTGTGTGTGTGTGCGTGTGTACAGTGTGTGTGTGTGCGCGTGTGCGAGGTGTGTGTGCGTGTGTACAGTGTGTGTGTGTGTGTGTGTGTCTCCAGGCTGCCTGCGTGTTAAAGTGGGCGGCCCTGCTCCTGGTCTTGAGGAAAAGGAACAGAGGAACCCCCTGCAGATCCAGCTGCAGGCCGAAGCTCTGGTCCGGTTCTGGATGTTCTCCGCTCGATCGTCCGTCAGGGAGGCGCGCAGGGACCTGGGTTCTGGTGCAGAATGAGGGTGGGGAGGTGTCTGGGTCTGGTACGGCCGGTGGGCCCGGTGGTGGTGGGGATCTCTCTGGGCTTCACCCTCAGTCTGCTGAGCGCTAGCTGGGTGGAGGAACCGTGCGACCCCTCCTCGGTCCGGCTGGTCCGGGACGGCAGCGTGGCAGCCCGGAAGCCCAGCTCCATTCGAACCGGCCCGGACGGGCAGAGCGAGGACTTCGAGCCGCGGATCTTACCGTACGAACCCGTCCAGAACACCCAGCCCAAGAAGATGTTCAGGTCGGTGCTGCACTCCACGTTTGGCCCTTCAGGTGTTTATTTATATACATACAGTAGGCTACTGTGCAAAAGTCTTGAACTCCCATATTTACAGTTCTCCAGGCTTCCTGAAGGACTTTAAGACTCTCATTGTCAGTCCGGTCCTTGAACCAGACCCGCTTCAGAGTGACTCGTTTTGTTTGTTAAGACAGAATTTACCATGTTCTCTGGAAGTACCAGATATCTATAGTTATATTTTATGTGAAAATGTTACTGAATTTACATTAATACATGTTACAAAATTAGGCAGTAATATTATTCTTTATAATTTAGCACAAAAATGCAAAAAAATATATATATATATATATAGGCACGAAAAAAGAAAAAATAAATGTGGAAGATATTTGCGGTTTCCAGGACGACTTTTGTTTGTTTATGAAGACCTGGATTCATCAGAACACCCAGTAACTCACCTGGAGCTGTTATTGGTCACCCGCTCAGAAACATGCTGATTGGTTAGAGACTCATTTGTATGAGATATTGGTATTGCAGAAAAATTTCAATAAAAGACTAACAGACATTGTTTAGAATGTGTCTCCTATATGAAATGTTATAACACACATACAGGTGTATATCATTTTCACTCATTATACACACATTTTTTCATATATTATATGTTATATCTCCCACACACACACACAGGAATTTAGTAAAGCAACAAAAAAATAAAAAAAAAACCATTCAAATCATACTGCTGCTAGTGTGCAAAAGTTTGTGCACCCTTCCTCAAATGATGTTTGTTGCAAGAGTAAATAGGTGCACGCCCTTTACACACTTCTGAAGATTTTAATACGCAATTACTTTTTTATTTACCGAATCAACAAAACCACAAATTGTTCAGACGCCGCCCTGTGTCGGTATGTTGTGTTGAGGTTCAGGTTTCGTTAATGCACCGCTGTTCCTCCTGTAGATAAGGGCACAGCAGTGGGCTTTGTCTGTTTTCATCTCCCGCTTTCTTTTCCCAACATCACCTCTTGGGACGTCCCGGTGGAGGACTGATGTCTTTTAGTCCTCTTATGCCCCGAAAGCTTCCAGTCCATTCTGTGGAGTATGTTCAGATGTAAATGAAATGATTTCCCCCAAGCTGGGAAGCTGGAGTGGTTTACAGGAGCTGGTGTTATTTCTGGAACATGTTGACAGCAGCCTGTGGGTAAAATTACATAAGAGATTACATGCAGGACGTCTGAACACACATAATCAGAGATTATTAAGGACAGGCTTATTCTGAAGCCCGTTTTTTTTAGATGAACACAGAAAAATGTGGTGAGGTGGAGGAAAATGTAAGATATTTCTACTGCCTCATGGTTTTATAAATAAATTAATTCATTGGGTTAAAGCATTTGGACAATTTTAAAGGGGAATCAAATCTGAAAATCATACAGACACAAGAACAAAAACTTCAAAATAAAGTCAAACTGTGGAGTATAAATAAATTACTCCCAAGTCATTTACTCATAACACAAATTGTGGTTTGAAGTTGTTAAAGGTAGTCTTTAATACTGTAACATGAGTTCCCCCAAAGGCTCTCCCTTTTCTCCTGTACTGTTTTCATTTTACACAAATGAAGTAAACTAGCAATAGTCTGTCCATTGTTAAGCATGCAGACTGGAGGGAGGCCTGACTGATTATCAGTCTTTGGTGTTCTATGTTAAGTATGTTGTGGCGCTCAGGTGGCTTAAGGAGAGCTCTATGGAACTGAATGTCACTTAAAAAGGACTGCGCTTTGGCATTGTTACTTTGTAAAACCTTTTATTTAAAAATTCTGTAGGTTTTGCTCAACAATTCCTGTCATTACAGAAATATTTAAAAAGCTACAAAAAGCTTTGGAATCTTGGACAAACATACCAAGAGCAGAATAATAAAGGCTATATATTTTTTTTATTAAACATTAGTGATTTTAATATCAGTGAATCGTTTATCCTCTGTTTATATTCTTCTTCTGCTTTACATTTGTTTTTTTTTTCCCCAATTGAAAAAGCGGTTTTCCAAACATCAATATTTTTGGATTGGTCGGTTTGATCAGATATGTTGTGGTTGTGTAGAGCCTAGTTATTGGATGTATTATTTCCATGTAGTTGTTTTTGAGGCTTATCAGTATGGTTGGAATAAGGAGGAACATAAGACTACAGCCTCATAACTCCATGTGTTTATCCCATTGAATAATGTAGTTACAGTGCAGGAGCGTCAACGCTAATGTACATTTTTGAGCGTTCTCATTCGAGCTAATATTTTGCATTTCTTTCCTGCAGAGCTAAATACATCAGCACGGAGCTGGGGATCCGCGAGCGCTTGTTTGTTGGGATCTTGACATCTAAGAGCACCCTCAGCACTTTGGCAGTGGCCGTGAACCGCACCATCAGCCACCATCTGGACAGCGTGGCATTCTTCACGGGAGCGCGAGACCGCAAAGTCCCGCATGGGATGTTTGTGGTCACTCACGGAGATGAGCGGCACATCTGGAACATGTACCAGACCATCAGATACATCCTGAGCCACTTCATAAACGAATACGACTACTTCTACCTGGCCCAGGACGACACGTACACGCAGGCCGACCGCCTCAAAGCGCTAGTGGGACATCTCAGCATGGACCGGCTTCTGTACATGGGCAGCCCAGAAGAATTCATTGGAGGTCAGTGTCCACGGCTGGGTAGCGTGAATGTATTTATCTATATTATACCACCACACAGGTGAGACCAGATCATTTTAAAAAGGTTAATTCTTCAAAATACCCCCTTAAATTCAGAGTTTGAGGATTTGCTCAGTGAGGGTTTGCAGAGAATCTTGATTTCTTTCTAGTGGAGGTGTACGGAACCAGCCGTCTCCAGGACTAATATAGTGGAGGTGTATGGAACCAGCCGTCTCCAACACTAATATAATGGAGGTGAATGGTCTCCAACACTAATCGAGCCGTTTTACTCTCTGTCCCCCAGTGGAGCTCCATGTGCCTCTGAGTGTTTATATGGATGCTGATGGTGTAAAATAGTGAATCTGAACTAAATCTCTTTTCTTTGGGGACTATTTTACCTCACGACGCCCTGCATGTATACCTCCACCATGAACGGGTTTAGTTTTAGGACCAAAGGTTTTTAGAGGCAGATGTATGGTTCCATTCCAGTATTTTTACAGTATAGCATTTATGGCAGATAGATGCTACTAAGAAATAATTTTTAAATAAACGTTGGTAATCAGTTAAAACTGTGGTATAACGGCAGTAATACTCTGAACCCATGTCCTCAGCAGACCAGCGCCAGTTTCTCATGGTGTAGCCATTCCTTCAGTGTATCCTCTGAGACCGTATGCCTTTTCATGTCCTCTGGAGGGCCACGATTGTTTGGCTATTTGAGGTGACCTGCTATAATTTAAGAGACATACTGGTCTTTCCAGTGATGCCACATGTGTTTGGGTGGGTCGTCCACAGATTCCACCTCCTGTCCCTCCAGATGCCCTATATATAAACAAACCTATTTTAAGGAAAAGGGGAGGTCATTATTTATTGTACTTTTTATTTAGAGTTAATTTTTTAGTTTGTGTACTTGTTAGGGATTGTTTAAATGTGTTAAACTCTCCTCAGACCAATTTTGATGTTGAAATAATAGCCCATTTATGAATGTCCTCTAATGGACATCAAGGAAATGTCATGTCTTTGACTGTCAGATGTCTTAAAACACGCTGTACGGAGTAGCAGAGAGAAAGCCGAGTGATATTTTATGTAGAGGTGATGCTGCACATGACTTTACATGTGCCTCAGAAAAGAAAAGCGTTTCTGCTGGTACTGTTTCAGACTAAAGAAAAACAGATTTATACCTGCAGACTTGCTGTTGCTCAGACGGGGCTTGTTTTAATGTTCTGATCGTGGCTCAGGACTCTGAGGGAATGCTGTGGTAGATAGCATTGATTTTGTGATTACATTAAATGTTTAAGTTGAGGTTCATAAATATTTGAGCTGTAACTGTGTTAAAGGGACACTGCTGTTAAAAAGCTCCTCGTTAGTTTAAAGTGTGGGGAGGGGGAGTCTCTGTAACTAATGAGTGTAAGTCACTCTGGTTAAGGCTTTACTTAAGAGCCCCATTAACCCGGCAGTCTCCTCGTCGACCAATTGATATTTTTGGTAAAAATAAAAAAAAAGATGCTATAATTAAAATGGGTGGAAAAATGCACCAGAGAGTACTGACTACAAACTGCATTGTTTATAGTGTTAAAGCAGCACCGATACCCTGTGAAACGTCACTCTGTCAAGTCTCCAGTAGCGGCCGCTATCGGACTAGAATTATAGTGTCATTGGTCTTTGGGTTGTGCACTTTTTTTGGTTGGTGCACTTTTGTATAAAGCTCTTATTGTTTTGGTTTAACTTGGTCAGTCCACCCTCACTTTACCCTCAGTTGAGTTCTGGTTAGGATTCTCCTCGTTTTGAGGCCATCTTTGTTTTGGAATCATAAATAAAAGAGAAAAGGAAGATGGAAGTCTGCATCTGCGCCTCTTTCCTGGACAGGCACCACCCATATGTGACACACTCCACACTAGTCTCATGGACCAGAGCGAGCATCACTGTATGATTCAAATTTAATACTAAAAGTACTATTTAAAATAAACAATCAGTCCTGAAAATATGGTTAGCAAATTGAACCGTAATTGCCTGTCAAATTGTGTTAACTGTTACTCTCCCCAATATTCAAGTGTGTCTCTAGAGGTCGTGTGGTGTTTACACATAGAAACTAATTGTGGGCTGTAATTTACTGTTTGTGAAAGTGCCCTTCATCACCATCGTTATAGTTCAGAGTTCTCCCGTCCTCAGGTCAGACCCGGGGGAGCTATTGCTACGGGGGGTTTGGGTACCTGCTGTCCCGCCGCCTCCTGCTCACACTACAGTCCTTCCTGGAGAACTGCAGGAACGACATAGTCAGCGCCAGACCAGACGAGTGGCTCGGACGCTGCATTGTCCAGTACACCGACACACACTGCGTGGAGCAGCACGAGGTACGAGCTTCACGTCCTACAAGTGTGAGCATGTAAAATTAATAACTCTTTATAGAGCACTTTTCTAAATAAGGTCACTTAACAAAAGAAAGAGTGCATAAATGACATTTCTAATGTCACTAGGAAGTGAGTTCTTGGGAACTTATATTAAAGAGGGGACACATTTTTGTCACATTAATCAGCTGCACATACAAACGCATCCATCCACCTCCTTCACCAAGACCTTGTTTACACCCAGCCCCTGATCCATAACCTGTGTGCTTGTGCCCTGAAGGGATATTAATGGACCTTTTGATGTTGGAAGTGTTCCAAAATTTTCTACAGGCTCAGACTAGAAGCACCTCTTTTGGTTATTAAATAAAAATAGTGACTCAGTCACACTAATTTCTTTAGGGAATAATGAAGGTTAATAAAAGGCCTTTCTTCTCTATAAAAACCCACATTTCTGTCAAGCCTGAGTTCTGCTGTGCTCAGGTTCCTGTACTCTGTGTACTGGAGGCCTGTCTTTATAAGGCTGGTCTCAGATTTGTGTCCTCAGTGCCAGTGCTGTGTCTGGTCCAGGATAACAGTGGACTTCTGCCTAATTCCTTGTTCCTTTAAAAGCTTAACAAGATTGGATTCACTTTTTCCAGCTCCGACCTAATCGGCTCAGGGCCGTTCTGTCTGCATGTTGTTTACTGCACTCTGCCGTGATGTAACACACACACACACACACACACACACACACACACACACACGAGCTCAGGGAAATACATTTTGCATTTACAATTAAATGACCATTAAATTTAAAATCCTTTATTTTCTTATTTTTATTTTTTAACTCCCCCGAGGTCCTTTTAGGTCCTAATTCAGTACAAATTCATTTTCCAGCCTTTTTTTCCCCCATCACTCAGAAATAGACGGGCCATTTCTCTTATCGCAACAGATATGTAAATAAACTTAATCCGGATTTTCTGTTCGTGTTCTCTGCCGTGTGTTCAGAGCTCTTCAGTCTGAAACTCTTCATAGCAGGGGAGTGGGTGGGGCTTAACAGGTCGGTCAGGTTTTGTGACCTTTTTTAGCTACTTATGTTGAATGCAGGGGTGATGGCGTTCCGGCACCACGCCAGATTTCCACCGTACTGTGGCTGCGGAAAAAAAAAAAAAAAAACAGGTTTGCGGATATTGATCTGTCATTTCTCTAGATCTGAGATGTTCAAGTCAGAGAGCAGCTTTAACGCTCAACAACTCAAACAATACACATACTAGCCAATCAGCCAATCAGAAGTAGGGAAGGGGTGGGTCTTGTGTCTGTCAAATAGATTGACGCATGTTAAAGCAATGCTCCCAGTGTTGCCAGATCAGGCAGTTTTCCGCTCAATTGGGCTTCTTTTGGTCATACTGGGCAAGGAAAATCGGCATTGGGCAGGTCTATAAAGTTTGGGCTGCTTTTTAAAATATTTTGCGGGTTTTACTGTCAGTATTATCATTTTAAAAATATACTAAGAATATATTTAGAAAAACATGATATGGAGAAACGTAAAAAAAAAAAAGTATGCGTCACTTAGCTGTCCAGTCAGCCGTCACAATTAGTTAATTCAGAGAATGTCAATGACATGACATCATCAATCAGTGACAGTCATTGGTTAACCAAACATCACAGTGAAATTGTATTGGTCACTTGTTATAAATGCCAAAAGGTTAAACTAAGTCATGGAGAGGTGATATACCGAGAGATAGCACCATGCCGAAGTGGGGAAAATACAAAAAACTTTACAGAAAGGAATGGGAGACTTATTCGGAACTAAAATGCTAGATTGTCCCGGTGCCAGAGGAGGACTCCAAAGCTCGTTGCAAGTATTGTAACGCACAAATTCGAGCGCAACTTAATGATTTGAAGGAACATGGGGCCACAAAAAAAAAAAAAAACAAGTCTCGTTGTGTGCCAAGTGTTACATCTTTTGCTGTACCAGCAGGGTCTGCTGCAGGAACGGGTGGACATCAGCCAGTTTGAAACCTCCCCAGCAAGTGTTGGGGGGGGATTTGATTCCTCCGTGTATTAGCCTCATGTTTGGCTTTAATGGACTATACATAGTTATTTGTGTTCAACATTCTTCGGTTCAAGAAAAGAGTAATAAACTTCGAGGTAAGATCCGTTCTATAAAAACTGCACGTGACTGACTAAATAGTTCTAATTTTTTGCTGACAAGGAAGCTTGTTTGTAACGTCATGCTCTTTATCAGGCTACATCTATACTTTTACGTTCAACATACATTTTTTGCTAGATGGAGATTTGGGCTGGGTTTAGTTGAGTTTGGGCTGGAAACTGTCGCTCAGATCTGGCAACCCTGAATGCTCCATGCGCAAAGGTGTTTTTAGCTCCCATACTGTACAGTTGTGTGTCTCATACTGGCAACTCAAATCGTAAGCCATGGCTATGTTTATGAAGCCAGGGGACGACATTAAAAAGGTATTGATAAAGGCATAAATGGCGCTGGGCTTGGATTGAGGATGTGGGTAGCGACGGAAGCCCTTTGGAAGCTGGTGTCAAAAGCTCCGGCCACCAGGAGCATGCTATTGCACTGTGTGCCCAAGGAAACTGATGTAAGTCAGTTTCCTGACTTACATCAGGAAACTGACCCTGTTCATAAAGTAACAGTCAGAGCACTGCAACACACCTCACATTTGCCTGGGGCAACAGCCACAGCAGATATTCCACCCTCAATGACCGACTGATTTAAAAATTCGTTTGTGCTCCTTCATTGCTGAGCTTGACCCATCATTTACTATTGCCCACCCACTCGTCACTTTATGTAAGAAATTAGCGGAGATGCGCCCTGGCGCATCTGTCTTTCTCCAGGCAGCACGCAAGCTATCTTCTTACACACGGCATCTCGCCAGAGTTTAAAAAACATCTGTCTGAGAAGCTTAAGGATGGCATGTTTGTAATTGACGAGGCCACGGACAAAAGTATGGATAAAATTCTTAATGTACTTTGGAGTACTATTATTGCCACTTACTGACCTGTCTTGGTATGGCTGTAGCATTTACTTCCAGTGATTGTACTAAGATGGGCCAATACTGTCAATCTAGGCACTGAACATATTGAGAATACTGGGGGCATAATGCAAATATCTAAAAAGAGCCACATGACAATAATGATGATCAGGGTTATGCATAGGCTGTTTAGATATTTGGGCCCAGGGGCCAACAAGTTATGTGTTAAAAGTGCGTCACATACATAGTACCCCCTCCCCTACTCACCTCGGGGGCAAGACAAAAAGTTCATGCTCAGGAATTTTTTCCACCATCAGCCCTGTGAATGGAGACTGAAATGTTACATTAAGTAACGGAACTACACGTATTAGGAAAAAGTCTCAACTCTTCATGTGGCGTCTTATTAAGGAGAGTTCAATCAGGGAGAGTGGGATCAACTTCAATGCATTCTCATGAGAAAACGTGACATATGATTTGTGGTTGCTGCCAGGTGATCACTATGGCGTCTCAGATGGTTGCATTTCATATGTAGCTGCTAAGGTAACTGTAGCACTCCAGCTACTGAGCCACCATTCTCTATTCGTTCCCTATCCGGCTCAAAACAATGTGTGTATACAGATCTTCCCATGGTTCAGATGGTGCCAATATCTCAGACAGCCTTGGAGATACAATCTGCTATAAGAAAAAAAAAATATTCCACCATCCAAATCAAAGGTGAAAATTATCGAGTTTAAAATGATTACTCAACCCCTGATCATCTGATTAAAAAAAGTGTACAGGTGTAGGGTGTAACCTGTGTGTCCAAATTGCGAGTTGGAACGCTCCCAGCGTCTCGGATCGTAAGAGGAGAAGCGGCAGCAAAATTGGACTTTGTGATAAATGACCGATCGCTAATTATTAGTGAATCTCTTCACACTTTCGACTGTCCGACAGTATGACTCAACATCTATCTGGATAGAGGGCAGAAATGACGTGTTTGAGGACAGAGAGGGTGTGTTTAGTTTAGAAGAAGTTCCGTGTGTGTTCATCAGGCATCATCCATTTCCTCCTCAAACATCTGATTATTCTGCTTTAAGCTGGGCGCATTATCCAGCTCCTGCTCAAACTGTACGGCTGAAGCTCAGGGGTTAGAAGTTCGTAGCTCACAATTCATGTTCTCACACTGATGCGACCCGACCACACACACACACACGTAGGCAGGTCAGAGACCAAAGATTAGATTTTTATTTACTTATAAACTAAAGTAAATAAATAACAGAAAATTCCCTTCGTTAGTACTAACCTACCTCTGGGAAATTACAAAAATGGTTTGCTTCATTAATACAAAAATATCTTGCATCAAATTGTGCCAATAGTTCTGCACCGCGCCTCAACACTGAGGTGGGACAGTTACATTATTAAAGACAGTGCAGCTGAGCAGCAGCATCCATCCGACTCAGTTCACGGTGGTTGCGGTCTTGATCATTTTGAATAAGCTTGCCCAAGTTCTACAAGTTAGGCCTTCATCCCGCTGCGCTGCCATGTCGCTCCGTCTTTCACTTCCAGTTCTGTGCATGCACAGCATGAGGTTGCGTTAATACGGCTCATGGCGCTGCTTCAACAGAGCGAGACCCTCATGAGGAATGACCAGGATTTCAAACAGGTTTGATTTTCTGGCGACCGCATGGGCCGTGAGTGTTACTCACTTCTCGTTACCCCTGTATACCACACCACGCGATTAAGGAAATTCAGGCCGATCCCCAAAATGGGCCAGAAATCACACAGTGCATGCCCAGCTTTACAGAGTGAGATCAGGCCCTGATGTTGGAACATTGCTGTGAGGATTTGATTCCATTCAGCCAGAAGAGCATCAGCGAGGTCAGGCACTGATGTTAGAACACTACTGTGAGGATTTGATTGCAGCCCGGGGGCATTACTAGGTCAGATGATCAGCTCTGGGTCATAAACTCTACAGTGCTAGATGGAGGTCCATCGCTCCAGAGACTCCACAGCCCAGCTCTAGACCACGGGTGTGGTGACCTCAGGCCCAGGTCAGTACTTTTCTATGGAGGTTATTAATGCTGGCCTGGATCACACTTTATGCTCTTCAAACATTACTTGGTATTTCCAAACAATATTTGAATATTCACCCTAAAACCTAAAAATCACCCTTAAAGAGAACCATAATGTGAGCCATCCCCATCAATTCAGAAGATTTCCATTATTCTATTACTTCTCAAAATTAGTACTCAGCTGCTCACATTAGTTTGTTGTAGAAGCAGAATCCAATTTTGTGATATAATGAACGTCTCTGTGAAGCAAAATGAGGCATGAGTGTTATCATGTCTTTTCATAACACAGGTCAAAGTCAGAGATCAGGTTCTGTGGGTTCTGTAGTGTTTCATGCGACTGCATGCAAGTCTATTGGAAATCTAATATTACTCATAATTCAAAAAGTTCTCTTCCCCTCCCCCACAAAAGTTCTACATATTGGGTTGAAGAAAAAAAGTGACTCATGAATACTAAACGTAGGCTTGAAAACCAATTAAGCAAAGGAATGCTCAAATATTTACATTATCTTTACAGTCTAGCCCTGGTGGTTACACAGCTGTGTGAGAATGTGCACCCTGGTTAATGTTTATGAAAAGTTAATGCCACTTTTACAACGAAAAAAAACGACTAGTTTCTGCAAAATTTGAAATAAAAACCACTCTTTCACTGAATCAAACCTAAAATCTGGCATGTGCCTGAAACTGGGATCCACTTCATTTCATTCATTATAACAATAATAAATGATTTTTTGGAACTGACCTGATTTATTTTTTCTTCATTATCATCTTATAACTTGTCTATGCAATCTGAAAATAGAAAAAGGTTTAATATGCATGTTTTGATTATTACAGTTAAAGGAAAGAAATGCCAGAGCAGAGAACCACAGATCTAACATCTCCCTCACATACATATATACATACATACATACATACATATATATATATATATATATATATACACACACATACACACTTCCTGAAGGACTTTCAAAGACTCATTTTCAGTCCAGTTTCCAAACCCAATCAGTTTTAGAGGAATGTTTTTGTTTGTTAAGACACTTAGTGAGCTACGTATGGTTGGAACTCCTTTATCTAGGCTCTTGTATCTTTAGGCATTTTGCTGTCTGCCACATTTGTTCCAGTTTCTTTCTTTAAATCTACTCAATATACCAACATACAGTTTTTGCACCAACTAGTTGATTTAAAGTAAAAAATAATTAAGGGGCGGTTTGAGACATTTGCACACCATTAGAAATGCACATCCAAGCAAAAGACCACTCATGGCATGAAAATGAACTTAGATTAATAACTGGAATTATCATCAGGTCACAGAAAGGGAATGAAAAGAAAGACAAGAGCAAAAAGGAAAAGCAAAAGCCAAAGAAAAGTCGCAAATAAAAAAAGCCAAACTAAAATAACACCAACATTGCTTTTGAAATAAACAAAGGACACGAAGGAGAAGTCTTTGAGAAGGGCAGAGAGTGGCTGAGCAGTAGATCTTTTTGAGAAAGTGAGGGAGGGGCTTGAGAAAAGCCCAAGAAAGAACCAGAGAAACCCTGAGAGAAGTCCTCAAGAGGTTTGATCTGGTATAAAAAGCTTTAGAGGAGGGAGACCCAGGAGAAAACTCTAGGCTCTTTACCAAATTACCACCCAGCCTTGTGCAGCCCTCTCTAAAAAGAGACCGCAAGACTGAGAACTGAGGGTAGAATGAGCTTCCTTTAAGTAGAGGGTGGAACAGGTGTCAGTGATCCCCCTAATCAGGCCAGAACAGCTTCCTGCCTCCCTCTGGTGGCCAAGCATGGCCTTCCAGATGGTTCAGCCCCAGATTGGGATCTTCCTATAATGAGGAAATTAAAACACGAACTGTAATGGAAACCATTTTCATGAGTGTGTGTGTCCTTATGTGAGAGATATATCTCTTTTCCAGGGTCTTCAGTATTATCACTTTGAGATGGGGAAGAACTCAGACCCCAGTAAGGAGGACAGCGCTGAGTTCAGGAACGCCGTGACTGTTCACCCGGTGTCCGATCCAGAGCAGATGTACCGACTGCACAAACACTTCACCCAGCTGGAGCTGCAGAAGACCTACGATGAAATTGAGAAGTTGCAGGTGAGTCACGTTCACCTGGATTAGCGAGACCTACTGATGATGCCATCTGCACACCTGAATCATTCTTCCAGAGCATTTTGTTTCTGACACTGTAGATCGTAGCGGAGAACATATTTCGGTATAGGATCGAAGGACATCGCATAGCTGGAAACAGTGTTGAATTAGTTCATAAAATGAGCTGTTTTTGGTCTAAATTTTCACCCAAAACTATAAGCCGTGAAAGTGACCATTTTCTCATACATGAACAGCACGAAATACTTCCTCTGCATTTAACCCATTCACCAAGTGAAGCAGGGGGCAGCTACGAACCCAGAGCCCGGGGAGCAGTGCGTGGGGACAGTACCATGCTCAGGGTACCTCAGAGGTGCCTAGCGGTCTCGGGAATCGAACCTGGACTTTCTGATCACAGAGCGAATGCCCTAACCACTAGGCTACCTGCTAGAGGGACTTAAAAGGGGAAGCTTTGTGGTCTCTGTGGTCATGTGCTTTCAGTTTGGTACACTATGCATTTTTGTACACTGTGTTTACAGTTTGATACAGTTCAGTTTAAGCCAATTTTATTTATATAGTGCTTTTTACAACCAAATTAGCTTTTCAGAGTCCAGGTCCGAACCCCTAGTGAGTGAGCCAAGGGCGACAGACGTCCTCGGGATGAACCAGGACTTAAAAGGGGAACCCATCCTCTGGTTGATCCGGGGAGAGAAAAAGAGTGTTTATTGGAAAAACGAACAACAGGAGGCCATCGAGTATAGCTTAATCACTGTTAGACAGATTGACTAACAGAGCAGGTACAGTTGCAAGTCATTAGTGGTAGTTTGTGTTGGAGTCTGAGTGAGTTCGAACTGTTAAGAGTCAGTATGTAGTTTACCGTTTAAAACACTGCATATACACTTTGACACTTTGTAAGTTTGATATACTATGTATACACTGTGTTTACAGATTTATACACTGTATACAGTTCGATGCCCTGAATATACACTTTGATTCATTCCATGTACAGTTTGATATACTACACAAATTGTGCACCAGGCACATCCAGTCCATTTTTTTGCACTCCTGCCCTCAGGAAGACATTACAGGTCTATCCGACCTGCCAGAATGCTTAACAGTATTTTCACCAGTCAAACTGCTTAACATCCCCCGCCCCCCACAATGATAGTCACAGTTGCAGTGAAACTGTCAGAATGTTGCATTACCATATTAGGTTTATGGTAGTAAGAGAACAAACACATTAGAATGGATGGTATGTTTATACTATACACTATACACAACCTCACACCCTAAAGGTTAACAAATGAATGAGGGGAAAACATCCAATAAGCTGTTTACATGTGTCTCAGAGATTTGCATAAAAATACATGACCGTCATGGCAAAAGTACTATTTAAACTCCACATATTTATTTTGAACATTTTTTAGTTTTTATGCGATATTATGGCAAGAAGTTTTCTGGTGCTACAACAAAAACAGACCGGTTTAAAACTAAATGCTCAGTTTAGTGTTTTTCAGGATCACCCAAAAAACATTTCTAGTACATAATAGCACTGATGAACACCCTGTATGCTCTCATAAACAAGGGTTCCGTAAAGAACCTTTCAGTGTTTTTTTTTGTAAGAAAAACATGATGCAGATCTCAGCTGCCTTAACTTGATGCAACAATGATTTTAGTTGGTCATTTTGACTATTACAGCTTCCATTTGTGCAGAAACAGAGGAGACCTTGAGAAGGTTGATGACCTTATTGTTTCTTTTGTACAGGCAGAAATAAAGAATGTGAGTGTGCTGGCATTTGATGGCAACCGGAGCACCACCTGGCCAATTGGGCTGAACCCGCCATTCGAGCCAAAGAATCGCTTTGAGGTGTTACGATGGGACTATTTCACAGAGGACCAGATTTACTCCTGCGTTGACGGGTCGCCCAAGTGTGACCTGCGTGGGATCGACAAGCTGGACATGGCCGACGTCATTGAGGCAGCCATGGGGGAGCTGAACAAGAAATACAAGCCTGTGCTCCACCTCAAGAAGCAGCAGCTTTTGAATGGCTACAGACGATTTGACCCAACCAGGGGTATGGAGTACACTCTGGACCTGCAGCTTGAAGCCATCAACCAGAAAGGGCGAAGTTGCTCCATTACCAAGCGTGTGCATCTACTGAGGCCCCTCAGTCGCATCGAAATCATCCCGATGCCTTACGTAACTGAGGCCACCAGGGTCCACATCATCTTGCCAGTTACATCCCAAGACCGGGATAAGGTCCGACAGTTTTTGGAAGTTTACGCCACCAATGCTTTCATGACCGGTGAGAATGCTGTCTTGACCTTTCTCTTCATTTACGAACCATTTGAAGCTCAGCAGGTCAACCAGGATGACATTTTTGCCGGAGTTAAAGCCCAGATCACCACCTATGAGCGCAAGTACCCTATGGTCAAAATCCCCTGGATCAGCGTCAAAACAGAGAGCCCCTCACCGATCAAGTTCATGGACATCATTTCCAAAAAGCACCCGGTGGACACCCTGTTCTTCATCGCCACGGTAAAAACCAACGTCAAGTCCGATTTCCTGAACCGCTGCCGAATGAACTCCATCAGCAACTGGCAGGTGTTTTTCCCCATCCACTTTCAAGACTACAACCCAGACATCGCCTACTACAGCGAGCCGCTGCCCAAAACCATAGATTTGGTCAAAGAAGCTGGTCTTTTTGACCGCAATTCCTTCGATGAAACATGTTTTTACAACTCGGACTACATGGCAGCTCGGACCCAGATGGCCTTAGATGTGCAGGAGAACGAGGACCTCCTGGACAGCCTGGATCTGTATGATATGTTTGTGAGATACTCCAGCCTGCACGTTTTCCGGGCAGTGGAGCCGTCCCTTCACCGCCGCTACAGCCACCAACAGTGTAACCCGCGACTCGGTGAGGAAATCTACCACAGGTGCATGCAGAGCATGCTGGGAAGCCTGGGGCCTCGCTCCAAACTCGCCATGCTCCTCTTCGATTCGGAGCTTGGGAACAGTACGTAGAGCGGCAGGATGTAGACGGAATGGACTTCATGTTGCTGCACATCATGATCACGGTGTGTCCTGCAATATGCTAAGAGCACACTGGTGAACAATCAGCCTGCCATGATTACAGGTTGGCCTACACTGTCAGGAAAAATGGTTCTCTGAAAGGAAATTTTAGTCCCTGTAAATGTATCCTTAAAGGTACAACACAATTATTATATTCCCATTGTATGTTTTAAATCTATTTTACGGTATATTATATTCACTTACCCTCCACACACCTCTAAAAAATGTACCTGCAACAGAAGAAGGTAAAATTACATTCCCTGGGTACAAAGATGTACACTTGAAGGTGTTTGAAAGGTCATTTTTTTGAGTGTGTAGAGCATAGTGTCCCAACTTCATTACATTTGAAAGTGTTAAGAATCACTTGAATGCCTTGATTCTTCTATCTACACACAGAGACTCATCTGAACTTGATCGAGACTTTCAGACAACAGTAAAAACCACTCTGATGGTGCAAGAGATCACAAGTTTGATTCCCAGTGGTACCTGCCTCCTGCCATCACTCTGTATAGCTGCCCTCTCTCTCTGGGTGCGTAGGGTGGTCCTCCCTCTCCCCATCACTCAGTATAACTGTCCTCTCTCTCTCGCTCTCTCTCTCTGGGTGGGTAGGGTGGTCCTCCCTCTCCCCCACCCTTCAGCCCAACTGCCCCCTCCCTCTCTCTGGGGGGGTAGGGTGGT
>JBBIGB010072784.1:0-16908 GCA_037577075.1 Alestopetersius hilgendorfi
TTTTCTGCGCGCGCGCGCGAGAGAGAGAGAGAGAGAGAGAGAGAGAGAGAGAGAGAGAGAGAGAGAGAGCGTGTGTGGCCCCTCCCTGTCGGCCGTGAGGCGCGAGACTGCTTTAACTTCATTGTTCTGGGGGTCTGTGGATGAAGAGGGTCTTTCTGATGCTAATCACCGGCCGCCTCTCGCGCACACGTGGGGGGACGCAGAGGGGCTGGGTTCACTCCAGAGAACCACACTGTCTGGGAGAGTCTTCACATCCCGGGTCCGGAAAAAGGGTCTCGCCGTGTGGAACGCACCATGCAGTACATCTAAACTTCACTTGATGCCCCTGTTCTCGGTCACTAGGATGCCCCGCGCGCGGAACACTAGACTACCCCCCGGCTGGTGAGATCTCAGGACGACTGAGGAAGACTCGGGAGGTGTCAGTGTGTGTGATTAGTGTATCTTCTCTAAAATGCGCGACTTTGGAGTGCGGGTTCTGTGCTTCGCGCTCCTGTGTGTGCGGTCCGCGCGCTCCTCCTCGTGTCCCCCGGGCTGCGAGTGCTCAGAACCGGCTCAGACTGTGAAATGCGTCTCCAAGGACCTCCGAACCGTCCCGAACGGGATCCCCGCTTACGCACGGAACCTGTTCATCACTGGGAACCGGATCAGCCGGATCGGCCCGGAGAGCTTCAGAGGACTCGAGAATGTGACCACGTTATCTCTCAGCAACAACAGGTAAACACACTCAGATCGTTCACTCATGCACTAAATGCACAGAAGTATTGGAACCCCTGACCAACAGGGACTTTAATGGCACTGCATTCAAATACATAGACTTTAATGGAATTGTTCCCCCTTTGCAGCTCTAACAGCTTCACCTCTTCTTGGAAGACTTTCCAAAAAAGTTGGGAGTTTCAGTGGGAATTTCTCTTATTCTATAGAGCATTTATGAGGTCAGACACTGATGTTGTTCCAGGCAGTTCCAGTTCATCCCAAAGGTGTTGGATGGGGTTGAAGTCAGGGCTCTGTGTGGGCCAGTCAAGTTTTTCCACGCTGAACTCATCTGGAATTAGAGCTTGTTTTGTGCACTGGGACACCGTCATGCTGGAGTAAAAAGGTTCTTCCCCAAACTGTGTCCACAAAGTTAGAAGCACGGTGTTGTCCAAAATGTCTTGGTATTCTGAAGCATTCACTGGACGTAAGGGGTCACCTGAAGTCGAATATTAAGAGGTCCCGATACTTTTGACCATATAGTGTATGTTTATAAAATGTTTTCCAGATTCTGTCACACACCCTTTTTCTTGGGGTCCTAGGTAAAGGCAGTGGTTATATACACACTCGCGGCAAAAATGCTTTACATAATAGCAGTTCTTTGAGGGACCATTTTCATCAACTGTTTCCATATGCAACATATCATTAGTGCATTTGTTTATGGTTCTATGTAGATCCATTACCTTTATCTTAGCCATAACGTCTCGGAATGTTTTAAATGTCGAACTGGTTCTTTGCCTAGTTAAATATTTGTGTTAGTACTCTGTAAACATTCTTTGCTAAGAGTGGAGAGAATTTTATGCAGAAAAGTGACACTTCTGCATAAAATCATTGACTTTACTTTAAGATTGATCACTGTTAGTTGACTGTAGAGCACAGAGTGATACAGCATGATTTTTTTTCTCCTCTCTAGGATATCTGAAGTGGAGTCTCACACATTCTCCAACCTGCGTAACCTCAGATCTCTGGACCTGAGCAGCAACCAGCTGGCCGTGATCCACCCTGAGGCTTTCATGGTGCAGGGCCACATGCTGAGAGAGCTGAATCTCAGCAGGGCGCTCTATAACCACTCCTCGGTCACGGACCTGGCCACCTCCCTGCGCTGGAGCGGCCTGGAAGGCCTGCTGGGGCTGGACCTGTCGGGTAATGGCCTGGTCTACCTGCCCTCTCGCATCTTCTCCCACCTGAGCAGCCTGCAGAGGCTTCAGCTGGCCAACAACTCCATCGTGTCTGTTTACAACGAGTCCTTCTCAGGCCTGGGGCAGCTAGAAGAGCTGGATCTCAGCCTTAATGCCCTGAAGACGTTTGGGGAGGAGGGCTTGATGGAGCTGGAGCAAGTGCCCCAAGCCAAGTTGCACCTTGGGCAGAACCCGTACACGTGTACTTGTGGGATCGAACCCTTTTCCGCCTGGCTGAACGCTTCACAGGAACGGGTGGTAGATGCGGAGCGTCTAGTCTGTGTGTTGCCTGTTGAAATGCGCAACACCTCTGTGCTGATGGTGGGCAAACTGGTGCTCGGGTGCCATCGGGCAGGGGAGGGCGATAACTTGGCCCTGCAGACATCCTATGTCTTTCTGGGCATAGTACTGGGCTTTGTGGGCCTCATGTTCCTCTTTGTGCTCTACCTGAACCGGAAAGGTATCAAGAAACGCATTTACGACATGCGGGACGCCTGCAGAGAGGTGTGGGAGGGATATCATTACAGATACGAGATCGACTCTGATCCCAGGCTGTCTCAGGTCTCCACCACTGCCGACGTGTGATTCGAACTCAGTTTGGACTCATTTTGAACTTTGTGTTTTGAACCCCAAGCTCTTCTAGGCCAAGCTTCTCATCTTGGACTTGTTTTCTAGTGAATTTATACCTGGAGGAAAATCTGCATAAACTTCATGTGCTGTGTGTGAATATGAACATATTGCAGTTAAAGTAGGCAAATAGTTTTTTGTCCTCTCTATGAAAAAAAAAAGCATGCGCTGCCTTCTCATGTATTCAGGAGCCATGACAACAAGCAGTTTTTTAACTGTTCTCATACGTGCATCAGTCCCTCCACCTCCATTCAAGGCATTGCTTCTCGATTGCCAGGGCAGGCTGGCGGACGGTCCCATTTAAAAACACAAAGGCGCATTAACTGTCAATTACTGCCACATTATCCACAGTCTGCTCACTCAGAGTATAGCTAAGTGCCTTGGTCTAACATAGGTCAGAGTCATCTTGACCATTACACCATTCCATCCACATTTAAGAGGCATTAACAGCCTTGGAGTGGACTGACCATTGACTTTGAAGCCCTAAGAACTGTTCTTATGCATGCTCTCGCTGCATGTTCCTCGGAGACGTACTGTGTCCTTGAGCCGCTCCACCATCAGCTGCCCACTCGGCTCCTCCGTCCCCCTGCCCACAGGGAGCCTGCGAAGAATGCGGCTGCCTTTCTCTCCAAAGCATTCCAGCGCAAGGATAACCTTCTCTAAAGCTCTCTGCCGCGCCGAGAAACGCGCTCCCTTTGTGCCGTGTAAACGGAGGGAGGGAGAGAAAAGAAAAGGAGGATCTTTCAGGGAAAAGGAGCCAGCTGCGGAAATCTCTGGTCCTCTTCTGTTCGTCTCCCCCTTTTTTTTTTCTTCGGAAGAAACTCGCGCTTTGTTTTTATTCCTCTCATTTTTATTGTCAGGATGATGAGAACCAGCCCTGGATGAGGGTTTGCTGAAGACAGCAGTAGGCCTGCTGGCCCTTTGAAGGCACAGCCTGGCTCTGCTCCTAGTGAGCTCGGCAGCTTTTTCTGTTTAAGGGACTTTGCGGTGATAAGATACAGATGAAACTGAGGGCGGCCTCGTTTAAGGGTCCCCTTCCCTTTTTCTAAGTACAGGACCGAAATGCATGGGACTGGATCCTTGAAATGTGTACCTGATGTTCTACAAAGCCAACAGTGTGACCTTGGATGCCACTGGCTTTGTGTTTCATTTTATGAAACAAAGTCAGTAAATATGCATAGATTGAAATGGCCTTTTTAAAAATAAAATAAATAAATAAAAAGGGAACTATTTGCTCTTAAGCACTGTTTGGCTCCCTGAGAGACATTAAACCTTGCCCTTAACTAAATCAAAAACTCAGAGCTGATCATCCTTTAAAATACACCTTTTATGCAAGAATTAGACTCTGTGTGCATTCAGGAACCAGACCTGGGCCCAGTTTTCTAACAGAAGCATAGCACACACATTATTGTGAGAGGTTGGCAAGCTAATGCTTCAGGCCATGGTGGTACACAAGAGTCTCTGCAAAAATCGCGTCTTCCAAAAAGTTTGATTTCATTGTTTAATTGATGTTTTCATAATGAGTGCTGAGCCATTCACTGCAACGGAATGTGTCCAAAAGACAAAGTAGTGACGCCTGCAAGCTGTCCAGTGATCCCAGATTTCCTCCTGTAGCTGTCCTTATATATTTACCATGCATTGAATGAACAAACTGAATGGCCTTCCTTATGGGCAGAGTTTCTTCTGCATGCTTAATAAAATGTTGCAGTTTACGTTTCTGCCTGCGTGTCCCGTTGCTTCATAACAATTGCGATCATTTGCCTGTAGTTCATTTGTTACTCCACAAGAGTTTTATAATCTGTTCCATATTTATAGGCCAGAGCAGAAAGGCCCCTTTGATTTTTCTGCATCTAAAGCTGAGGAAACGTGCCATAAGAGTCCTAGAGAAAAGGCTCGAGATTAAACGGATACCTCCAAAAATATCAGCGCTGCGTTTACACAGTCCGCCCATTGTGTTGCTGTTTTATTTGACTATTTAGTTTTCAAAGTAAACCCAATGAAATCAGATATTTACATAGAGATAAGAAAACAAGAGGGCTTACTGCTGCGCTACAAAGAACTGGTCAACTAGCTCATGGCCAGTGCAGTGAAATGGCCTTTGTCTCGCGATTGCTGAGATGCCTTGTGATAGTAACTTGCTTCGTTCTCACCGACAAAGGCTTATTATGCTGTGTCCTTACACGCTGGCCCCGTCTATGACAGAGGCCAGTGGTGCAGTGAAGTCACTGTCGGAGAACTGCTAGCACTCTCAATAAGAGCACCTCTGAGGAAGTCTGTATGGAGGCATTGTTGCCTGTTCTATTCCGTGTGTCATATCCTCCACATTAACTCCTGAGACAGGCATATTTTTATCACCTTGGATGGGAGTGTGCTGTCAGGAACATCATAGGTCAATCTGAATAATGGCCTCCGGGGTGGACGCTGGACGTGTTCCATATCTGAGTCTATATGAGGCAGAGGTGTTCTGGACCCAGATTCGGCCTTGACTTTGAGTGAGAGTGTTTTCAGAAAAGAATCAGCGTAAATGAGCCCAAACAGACTCGAGCTGTTTCTCCATACGCCTTCTTGTCTGGGATTACACTCGCACTGATTTGGGAAATTGAAGCCAAGTATGGGTCAAATACCCACGACGGACCTCGATTAGTGCATTTTATCAGGTGAACGGCGTGGACTCGGGTAGTCAAGTGTCCCAACATAAATGTTTTGTGTATGACTGTTAGTCCATTCCACTATTTGCCCCTTTATAGGCACATATAATTCATATGTCATATTTATGAATAATAATAAGTAAATGCATGCTGGCAATTTGGTGTATTTTTAAAAAATGCTTTAAATAATAATGACACTGACGATAACGGTGAACATGCATGGTCTCAAGCCTCACGTCAAGAACAGGAATCTTTATTGAGATCAAGAATGTACTCAATATCGAGAAACGGCCTCAAATTATCTAGTCATGCCCCGGCCACACATTTTACCAGAATAATAACGTGTATCCTGTGGTCAAGTTGTGTCAGAAACTGTAAAATAGCCTATATATATATATATATATACACACATATATATCATTCAAACATCTGACCAAGTCATACGTATAATTGGTAATTACTTCTTCTTAGATAATATGAGATGACCTTTCAGTTTTTCCACCAGAGCAAAATCTAAACTTGGCAATGAACTTAAGAAATATATGTTCCTGCCATATCTGTGTGTGTTTTTATTATTCCACTGAAAAATACATGATTATATTCTTCCAGCCATCTTTTTAGCTGATCAGGTACATGCAGCCTCCCATTCAGCAGTTTGATTTATTTTGTACTGAACGGCCGCACTCTTAGAATAGATTTTGGCTCGTTGCTTATTGAATCACACTCCAATTTACAGCTCCAACAAAGATCTAAGACTGAATAATCTCCTGACTTTATAGAGACACAGTGTGGTTCATCATTTTTCCAGTTTGAATATTTCTACCTTTCATCTCTCTATCCCTGCCACCAAGTCGCTTGAACAACTGCAAACTAGGCAAAAAATTACATTACATTACAAACACAATTCTTGGATAAATCGTGAGACTGTTAAAATGCAGCCCCTTCAGTGTATCGCATTAGGATGCTATGTTAGTTCTATCATGCTAGAAAGAGATGAAAATATTAATTGTTGCAAGACAAAGGAAAAATCGTCATTTAACCACTATAGCTGAGGTGCAACTCTCACTCCATACCACAGCAAGAAGTTGTCAAGGCATTTTTTATCTGACAATGAATGATCAAATGATGGATGTGGATGGTAGCAGGCTAATGAAGATGCTCAGACTCCAAGTATAAAAATGATTTAACATTAGGTAGAAGGGAAGCCAGGTCTGAACTGCAGGGTGCATTTGGCGTATTGTTGTTTTCTAATTGTTTACTAATGTAGTTTTCTTGTACATCAACATTCTCAGATTGGAAAGTTCTCAGATATAGTTAGCACATTTCTACAACAGTCCAGCGTTTGACTGATAGCCTGCCAGCTTCAAAAGACCATATGATCTGTTTACCTTTCCACCAGTGCCAGCCCTGCCCCTGCTCTAACCAGGAACACGCCTCTCAGGCGGACAAGGTCTGTGCGTGTGTAGCCCTGTGTCAACTGTTTGTGCCCATGAGGACAGCGAGGCACTAATGTGCCTCATTTCTAGCTTGTCCTACTTAACAGTTGGTTGCTCTGAAAGAACACATTTGTGGGTGAAGCCTCGATATAGGTGATGAAATTGTTCCCAGAAATCCTTCTCCACACACAGACCTGCCATTACATCAAAACCACTGGCAGGTGAAGTGAAAGAAATTGGTGACAGTAGCACCTGTCAAGGGGTGAGATGGACAGGCCAGCACTTGAACATTAAGTTCATGTGTTTATGTGTTGGAAGCAGGAAAAATGGTCAAACGTTAGGCTCCAAGCCAAATTATGAAGCACAGCTTGCTGTGTATAGGGCTGCGTAGCTGCAGACTGGTCAGAGTGCCCATTCTAACCCCTGTTCAGTGTCTACAATGGGGACATGAGCATCAGCACTGGATTGGGAGAAATGGAAAAAGGTGGCCTGATCTGATGAATCACATTTTATTTTATGTTCAGACAGCTAATGTGTAAAATAAAGTGACCATTCTGTCATACGTGAACGCACCACAGCACGAAATTCTTCCTCTGTAATTAACCACCAAGTGAAGCAGTGGGCAGCCAGGAACACAGCGCCTGGGGAGCAGTGTGTGGGAACGGTACCTTACTCACTGGAACCTCAGAGGAGATTCAAACCCACCTCTTTCTGATCACATGGGGCAAGTCCCTAACCACTAGGCCACCAGCGGTACCCTGCTACACTGCTAGGTGTATGTCTATTGCTCACCTGGATAAGATATGGCACATGGATGTACATGGAAGAAGGTACGCCAGTGGAGGCAGTCTGAAGATCTGGGCAATGTTCTGCTGGGAAATCTTGGGTCCTGGCATTCATGTGGATCGTACTTTAACAACACCTACCTAAACATTGTTGTAGACCAAGTAATCCTCTTCATAGCAACCTTATTCCAGCGGCATCTTTTAGATCAGTGGTTCCCAAACTTTTTTCCTCGAAGCCCCCCTTTCCTGTGTCCAAGACAAGCCAGGCCCCCAACCCCAACTCCTACCCACACAGACACCTAAAAAGAATCAAGTGATTACAAACTTTTATTTGTAAAAAATAAACAGCAGTAGGTTTTTGTTTATACTCATACACTTTCTCAGATATTGGGATTTTATTAATTTAATGTGTACAAATGTTGGTAACCTCTAGTGCCCCCCCCCCACACACACACACACACACACACTAAGGGGGGCCCGGACCCCAGGTTGGGAACCACTGTTTTAACTGGATAATGTACCGAACTACACTGCAAAGATTGTTCAGGAATAGGGTTTGAGGAACACTAAAAAAGGTGTTCCTCACACCCTAGATCTGGTCGAGGATAGGATGTGCCGGACAAGCTAGTCCAGGCCATGGAATGCCCATCTTGCAAATCTCTGGACTTTAAGATCCTGCCGCTAATATCCATTCTTGAAGAGACAGAGCAGATGGGGTGGATGAGGGGAGTCTACAAAATATAAGGCAGGTGGTTTTAATGTTTAATGCTGATTGGTGTAAATAAAAAAAGCACCATAAATGAAATTGACATGCTATGGAGGACACTTAGTCTTGCAGAAAGGTTAGTCATGAGCTGAGTTTCAGTTCTTTGATGAAGGTCATTAGTATTCTAGGGCTAGACTTGCTTTGTCTACTGAAAATGCCACTGACATCTATTTCTAGGCCAGAAATGTCCAGGAGAGAATGTTTTTAGTCTGCTTTTAAAGTGGACTGTATTTAATGTGGTTTTGAGTGGGATGTCCAAAATGATTTTCATTAGCTGCTGGTGGCTCTGCGTTTTAGAATGGACAGGCAAACCAGAGACCTTACAAACTACTACTGTCTCCCTGAATAGCTCCCAGTGCACAGCATTATGGGATGCTTGTTAAAACCAAAGAACATATTCACCCAATTAGTCACAAAGTCGTGATTTGTCCAACGAGCTAAAAATGGTGTTTACACGCATTGTCCGCTTGGACACCCCTATGCTGAAGATTTATGTGTTCTCTTCTCTCCCTAATGGCTGAGTCTGCTGAAAAGACAAAATATCTCACAGCTCCTAATTTTTTTCTGTTGTTTTGACGTTGCAGCGAGGTGGCTATTTAACGAGCTCAAAGCCATTCTAGCTTTGCAAGACCGCTGTGCTGCTCTTGGGGCCGACTCTTCCAACCATCATTCTTTCATATTTTTATTCTTTCATGAAAGCCCTGTAGTGGTTTCCCTATTAAATATGAAAGCTCTCTGAGGATGTTTCTGCTTTGCTTTTTGAAAAAAAAAGTCCCTGTGTTGCAATTAGTCATTTATAAGACGTTCTTTTGTGGGGGTTTTTATGTAGAAAACATCTTGGCACCATTAAGCTTGTTTAATGGGCATGATAGAAAATATGACTTCAAAAGTGAATCCCACATCTGCAAAGGATTCAACATGTTAAAGGAAAACCCACAACAGTCATCTGCATGACGACAGCGACCTAAGTGGCATCTGACTACAGGGTTTGCTCACATTGTGAAGAGAGCGCTGAGGGACAGACAGCTGGAAGCCTTTTGTTCTCCCCATCCACGTTTTATTTCTCCCAAATCCTCTCTCTTCATCTTTAGTTGTTTTCTTTTCTCATTTCAGTCACTATCACGCCTTCCAGGATTTTTTTAGCGGAGATGCTAATGTTATACCCTATAAGTTAACATCATGCTAACTGCAAGATTTTCGATCAAAGTGTGTGTTGAGTTGCTACAAAATCTCAGACAACGTGTTGTGTGGTTTATGACATTGTCTGACACTGTATGTTATCTATTTAAATGGATAAAAATCAGCTTGTGAGACGCTAATTTCAGCTACGCTAATACACTGTGGTTCAAGTTTATAGACACCAGCGTGTCGTGCAGTGTCAAAAACCATGTAAACAAGGATATTTGAGATTTATTAACAACATGATGCTAACTGATGGCATATAACTTGTTAGTTACAATTCCCTTATGAGATGCCTTGCTTTACAAACTCAAACGCGGAATCAAGTATCATTACACTTCTAGCAGTAAATATGTAGCCTACTACATTTTTCACAATATTTCATACATTCATTCAATTACAACAGAACTGAGAATCAGAATGTTTTGCACCACATATTCAACACCATAGCATCCTGGGACTCGTCTCACGGCTTTTCAAACTGTTTCAATCCTAAGCTGACCAGCTTTCCAAACAAAAATTAAAAGGAATCAACTCATTATAAGGCTATTATACTTTTAGCAGGAAATGTGCATACATTCACTCACTCATGCAACAGAAGTGAAAATTGCACAGTTGGACCACACATTATCGACAGCGTTATCAGATCACGAAAAACACCTCAGCATACTGGGGGTTGTATGACTTTTCCATGTCTCATGGCCTTTCAACCCTAAGTTGACCAGCTGTGCAAAACAGAAACTTTGCATGAACTGGAGGCAAGGACGGCAAAAAACTTTTTTAATACGTATTCAAATTTCTGTCCTACTGTCCCTCGGTCACCAGTTAGCGCTCATACTGGCGGTGTTACGCATTAAAATACACAGTGTAGTGCATCCTCCTAGCAAGAAAAAAGGCCTAAAGCGTGATCGCAGCACGTTTGAATAGATTTTATGTCGTGATGGCTGCATGAAAGCCGTGAGACCAGCTTGTATAACTCCAGTGTAAATCTAAACTATAGACACCAAACACATCTTGGCTGACAGAGTAAGCGGTAAAACTTGAACATTTAGGTTAAAGACTAACTTTTTCTAACTTTTAATTCCTTTTTTAATGGACAGGGTGCTATTGGATTTGATGTTTTCGACTGAAGCATTTATCTCTCCCCTACCATTAAACATCCTTGTTTACTTAGGTTTGTCTTCAGGCTAGGCTAATATATTCCTCCCACTCAATGACAAAGAGAAGCTCTAAACATTCCTGATTCTTGTTCTCGGCCCATTGTTGGCTTGATCATTGCAGGCTGATTGTGTTCTGATGCCTGGAAGAGGAGGTGAGTTGGTTCAGCTGGATGGAGAGCCATTAATGCCTCTATGGCCCTATTCATCACTTTCCATAAAAACCGTCATGAGCACACATATGGCAGGTTAAGCATACGCTAAACAGACTCATCCAGCCCCACAGCCCACCCCCCTGCCCCCCCACATCTGCTTGATCAATTCTGTAGCAATGCATTTTTCCGGGTATATGATGAGTAGGACACTGAAATATAGCATTCATTTCTTAATTATTTGATTCTTTATTACTGTTTCTTCTTCTTCTTGTTGTTGTTGTTGTTGTTGTTGTTGTTCTTCTTCTTCTTCTTCTTCTTCTTCTTCTTCTTCTTCTTCTTCTTCTTCTTCTTCTTCTTCTTCTTCTTCTTCTTCATTATTTTATACATTTCAACCATTTCATCAGTTCCACCTTATTCACAAACCTCTGGCAAATATTCAGAAATCACCACAGTTAGTGAATGTTTTATACTTCATAGCAAATAAATAAATTACAGACATGAACCCAAAAGCTTTTTGTTTAAGAGCTGAGCATTCTGCCTTTATTAAACATACGTCAAACAAATTAATTTTTTTTTCATGTATATTTGCTCCATTTTAGGTGGAAAAATATAGAGTAACAAATACCAGCTGACATCTAAAAATGCTAATCAGTTTGCAGTTAAAAGAGAAAGCTTGCAAACTTAAACAAGCTGTTTCACTTGGCAAACTGAAAAGACTCATGGACCCATGAGTTATCAATTGAAACAATTAGAATGGATTGTAAAACACTTTTACGAAGGAAATCCAACATGGAGTGTGGCAAATACATTGGCTTTTTCCACGTCTAACATTTATAGAAACAAAGCAAGAAAGCTATAGAAGTAGAACACGGAAGATAGAAAACAATATGCCTTTAAAAAATGCACAACAAGAACAAATGAAAAACAAATAGGCAGCGACCAAGTCAGTATTTGTGACACAACTGCAGGAAATGTGGCGAATGAAATCTGATTTACAGGTAGAAAAGCCAAAAAGCCAAAGGTAAACTAGCATCAACAGCTAAAAATCCTACACGACTTGATAAACGTACTTGACTTAAACTGTAAAAAATAGGTTTGGTAACGGTAAAGTCATTTGTCTGTATTTGTTGCTTTTCTACAAAGTAAAAAAGCTGCATGAGCATCTTCTAAGTGTGGAGATCCATAACGTTTCCAGGGGTTGTGTGGTATACTGTGAAAATGTTTTTTTTAGGTCTGTGATGTTAATATTACTCATTCTTTAGTCACAGATACACTATAGATTCAAAATTCTGAGAACACCCATCCTAATTATTGAGTTTAGATGTGCTAACAAATGATAAAATCAGGCATACAGTCATGTAGTCTCTGTAAACAAACACTGGCAGTACAATGAGTTGTCATGGAGAACTCAGTGACTTTAAATGTTGCGCTGTTATGTGATGCCACTACCGCCACAGGTCAGTAATTTCCACCCTGCTTACGTTATCTCGGTCAACTCTAATGGGGACTTTTGAAAAATGGAAGTGTTAAGTGTCAGTCATGGGGCCACTAAGTGCTGAAGTACATACAAATCTCATATCATCTGTTTTAGAGCTCCAAACTACCTCTGGGCACCACATCAGCCCAAGAACTGGGCTCCAGAGCTTCATGGAATGGATTTCCATGGCCAAGCAGCTGCACGCAAGCCTAAGATCAATATGTGCAATACCAAGTGTCAGTGTTGTAATGTATAATGCCACTAGACTCGGGAGCAACAGAAACATGTTATCTGATGCCAAGAACCACATTATGGCAGAATCTAAGTTTGGTAATTACCAGGGAAGCCCCTTGCCGGAATGCTTGATGGCAACAGTAAAGTTTGGTGGAGGAATGATTTTAAGACCGTGCTCCTGTGCTCAAAGCGAGGTCGACTGAAACATGGTTTAACAAGTGTAATGTGGAAGAACTCCAGTGGCCTGCACAGAGCACTGACCTCAAACCAGATCAACATCTTCAACAAAATAGGAAACAGTGGAGACTGTTATAACCAGAAAGGACAGGCAACTTATTATTAATGCCCTCAATTTGCAAATAGTATGTCCAACAAGCTCAAATAGGTGTGATGATCGGGTGTCCACATACTTAGGACCAGTACCTGTAATCGTCTCTGGTTTTATTGTCAAATCCTCTGACCACATACGTCCAACAGAAATGGAACAGATAGTGAATAGTGTAATTTTTTCACTCCCTTCAGGCACATAGTAAGGAGAGGCTGACCATCACAAATCTACCCGATTAAACAGAGCGAGATTTTGATATGAGGAAATTTGATATGTGTACTGTGCGTGCAGTCATTGTATTGTGGCCAATCAAAATTACGAGACAAGTATCCAGTAATTCCAATTACTGCTTGGCTTGATAACATATTGTATTTAAGGTTTCAGAGAGATGGTAACAGGTGGGACCTGTAGTGGGTTGTTTTCCATGCAAAGCCAAACAAGACAAAATGCATTCTGTGGTCAGCAAATGAGTTAAAATACCCTTTTACTAAGATAGCTTAAGGTTATATTCCGTTATAAATGACCCATGAACATTTTGTCCTGTAACCTGTTTATACAGCATGGAATTCATTGGTTTTTAGTTTTGTTGTAACCAGTCAAGGAATGCTTGTTTGGGGGTTGGAATGTAAACACAGAAAAGTAAACCAGACTGATTTGGTAGATCAGATCTAGACAATAATTTCAGATATGCACAATAATGAGTAACAGACAATAAAGGGAGGTGACACACAGTAAACAGGCAATAATGGGCATAAACAGTGCAAATATGTAAGTAATAATATAATCATTCAGGGTTAAATGGAGTTGGAAAAAAAACAATGAAAGTAGAGACAGCAACCATGAACACATGACCTCAACAGATATACCAGACTACATAACTTTATTAAACTGTATACAATATATGTTGAATGACAGTGGGTGTAATGAATGTCAGTACACTACTATACTTTGGCATCGTGAAGGCATTTTACAAACACCCTTTCTTGCGTAACGCTTGACTTTATATGGCCGCACAAACACAGAGAGTCTTACAAGCTGACGTAAATAAAGGAAGTGGGTTCCACAACCCAAACAAATGCATATGGAATCCAGAAAACCCAACCACAACAATACCACCACTCAGTGAAATCCCAAACCAGCAGACCTCAGCAGAGCATTCTGATCTCTTAGTGACTATTACTGCGCTTTACTCCTGCGGGGTCGCCTCTCGAGGCCTCTGTCTCCTCCTCTGCCCCGCTCCAGACTCTGTTCTGTTGTGGCTACAGTGCCCTGCTGACTGTCTCCTTTTCTGACAATTTCTTACCACACTGTGGTTCTCTAGATGAAGAGTGCACTGGGTGATTTTGCTTCATGGGAATTCTTTTGTCTTTCTTTTATCTGAGGCATAGATTGAGGCAGTTTGAATGACTTAACTATTGCACATTAAAGTGTGAGTAAGAAGATACACTAAGATGATAATTCACTAGTCATCAAAAAATTGATTTAATACAATTATAATAAAGAATTGATAATAATTGTCAAGTTTGTCGTTTCTGACAAATACACACAGTACATAGTAAACATGAAACAAACAAAAAAAACACAAAATCAACTATCATCAAGAATTGAAAATACACGTTAATACACTTCGGGGCACTTGGGTGACCTAGTGCTTAGAGCTTTTTGCCCCTGTGACCAGAAGGTTGTGGGTTTGAATCCCAGGACACAACTGAGGCACTTTAATACAATCATCATGAGGAAAATCATCCAAGTAAGTGCAAAAATGTGCTCTATAGTGCCTTCGTTGTATGTTTGTGCGGTGCCTATCTTCTTCAAGGACATGTTTCCTTGTGAAGGTTGTGATGATTAAGATAAAAACTTGTTTACCCGTATCTTCACACTGCCCTAACAGACATAACGTTGTGGCCTGTGGGAGTTAAACTCTGTACCTGTACCACTGTAGAACTGGGTGAAAGGTGACTGTGTAAATTAAATGGGGACCTTGAGCCTGACCGAGAGTTAATGTTGGAGCAACCGTGTAAAACTCACAAACTGAAGAGGTTGAGGGATATAAATGAATACTGCATATTAGCACATAACCTATTAAACTGTAGTTTTCGGTCAGAACGTAGCTGAGTACTGAAAAAAAGAAAGTGAGAGTGCATCAAATCTATGACATTAAAAAGTCACAAATTAGAAAAATCCTAATACTCCACATGAAAAACCCCAAACCCATCACGGATTAGGTATAACAATGCTACCAGTGTAAAGTCATGTAAATGGGGAGTCTTGCAGTTTGGTTTCATAGCTACAGCCATTTGTAAAGGGTTATTCAAATACTATCATAAGACAAAATGTAGAATATGTAGCCAAAAGTATTGGGACATACCTATTGGACAACGGCAGGCTTCCAACTTTGTGGACACCTGATCCAACACGTTTGAGATGAACTGGCACAGAGATTGTGAGCCAGGCCTTCTCATCCAACCTCAGTGCCTGACCTCATAAACTCTCTATAGAATAAATGGGCTCAAATTCCTACAGAGACCCCAGAATCTTGTAGAAAGTCTTCCAAGAAGAGTGGAAGCTGTTATAGCTGCAAAGGGGGACCAACTCCATATTAAAGTCTATGCATTTGAATGCATTGTCATTAAATGCATTGCCTGTAGTAGTAATGGGTGTCCCAATACTTTTGACCATATAGTGTACATACATACATACATACATGGTGATTAACAGTCTTCATTTTTCCCTCTGGCACACACTTCTCTACTCTTATGTGAAGATGAATTGGTTCAGTATAGCTAAAACACAATCAAACTATCAATCAGAGCGGCCTACTCTCAAACACGCTGCAAGATTAATGGAGCTAAGTCCTGCCATTTGAGTGTTTGTGCTCCAATGCGTCGTGCTCCTGTTCATTTTGTGCCCTGACCGATTTCCTAATGGAAAAGAAGACAATGTTTGTACTGTGTCTACTTCATCATGTAATTCGTGCATCACCAGTTTGATATTGAGCTTCAACACAGGACAAATGGAGCAAATCCGGTTGAATCAAGTCTCACCTCTCAGCCATAAGAGACCAGAACAATTACATAAGGCTCACTGTTCCTCTCTGGAATGGAAGGAAATTCTCACTTCCCAAATTATTGGAAAAGCATGGAAAATAAACAGCACTGTATGATTAGACTCACTTCTTATTGACCAGTTCACAGAACAAGCAGGTCAAAAGGAACAAATAGAGAAGGCACTGCTCCAGTAAACAGTCTCAAAAAGAGCTATAATATATCATTCTGTAACAATTCTTACCTAAAATATGTCAAAACAGCTTATAGTGACGTAGGTCACATGATGACTTGAATCACTTTTACTAGACCTGAAAGGAATACAGAAAATCTTGAATGAAAGAAAGAGTACTGACAATATTCCTGATCAAATGGTTTGTTTATTTGTAAATATTATTATTTGTTGATGTTTTTATTACTATAATTTGTTCAAAAGCAACAAATAGTTGCTGATCACAGAGATGGCTCGGCTCCAGTACACAGTAATAGTTGTGAAAATGCTGGCTGCATGTATTGCAGTCTAAAGAAGAGTCTAAAGAAGTGCAAATCAGATATGATTTTGTAACAGTTCTTACCTGAAATATCTTAAAACCACTTGTAAAGGTCCCATGATGACAGAAGGCAAACATAACACGGCGTTAATAACCGTATCCCTGAGGCAGGCGTGCAGACACCTACTCAACCTGAGTGGAGATCTGGAGAAACACAAATCTTGTGTTATGAAGAGTTCGTGAGCAATAAGCATAGTGGGAGCAGGGTGTGTCTGTCTCCGGTTAACGTGACCTTTTCTCCCCTGTGGAGGGGTTGGTATTAATCTCATTGTGACTCAGGTTATTGTTATTATCTCCATTATTCGTGAAGACCAGATGCTTAAGCAGGAGGGTGCTCTGCGCACCCAGCTGAGAAAGCCGTCGCGTGATTGGCTGGGACCTGAAGAACATTCTGGAGGTCAAAGGGCAGATTCTTCCAAAGTGTAGACGCCATCTGCCTGGCTGATAACCGTCCCCACGACGCCGCTTCTTATTCTGATCTGAAGCTCATCTCATCTACAAAACACAATTATGACAACCACCACCGGGACACGGCCGAAGAAACCTAACACACACAGACAAATGCACGCACACACACACACACACACACACAC
>JBBIGB010073639.1:0-16880 GCA_037577075.1 Alestopetersius hilgendorfi
ACATAATATATACTATACCATAATGTAATATTATACATAATATATACTATACCATAATGTAATATTATACATAATATGTACTATACCATAATGTAATATTATACATAATATGTACTATACCATAATGTGATATTATACATAATATGTACTCCGGGCGGTCCTGGGATGGAGGTGCAGAAAATAGTTAAATTTAGAATACTAGCTTTGGGGGTTAGTGGTGGAAGTTTGAATCTTCCTTTTCTGGGCACTAAGAGGGAGTTCAACCTTCAGTCTTCGGATTACAAGACCGATGCTTTAAGTTAAGCTATTAGTACAGGATCAGTTAAGTCATTTGTTTTCATATCAAGCGGCTAAAGGATTGAAAACAAGAAATAGTATGAAATAGAGGACGGAGGCGATTTGGCCAATGATGATGAATGGGTGTTCTACCGGCATGCCTCCAATTCATGTGAGAATAATTACGTCTGCGATTAGGGCTCAGAATAGGAGTTGGGAAAGTGGTCGGAATGTAAGTCCCTGTTGCTTTGAGGTGTGCAGAAGGGGCACTAGTATAAGGACAAGAATTGAAAAGAGAAGGGCTAAGACTCCCCCTAGTTTATTAGGGATGGATCGGAGGATTGCGTAGGCGAATAGGAAGTATCATTCGGGTTTAATGTGTGGGGGTGTGACTAGGGGATTAGCGGGGGTGAAGTTTTCTGGGTCTCCAAGAAGGTTGGGTGAGAATAAGGCTAGGGATGTTAGTGCTACCAGTAGTGTTAGGAAGCCAAGAATGTCTTTGTAGGAGAAATAAGGGTGAAATGGAATTTTGTCTGCATCTGAGTTTAATCCGATTGGATTGTTAGAGCCTGTTTCATGGAGAAATAGGGCGTGTAAGGCGGTAGCTGCTACAATTGTAAAGGGGAGGAGGAAGTGGAAGGCGAAGAATCGTGTTAGGGTGGCATTGTCTACGGAGAAGCCGCCTCAAATTCATTGTACTAGAGTATTTCCGATGTAGGGGACTGCGGAGAGTAGGTTGGTGATAACGGTGGCGCCTCAAAATGATATTTGCCCTCAAGGTAAGACGTAGCCCACGAACGCAGTTATTATTACCAAAAGAAGGAGGATGACGCCAATGTTTCATGTTTCTTTGTAGAGATAGGAGCCGTAGTAGAGGCCTCGACCGATGTGGAAGTAAATGCAGATGAAAAAGAATGAGGCTCCGTTGGCGTGGATGTTGCGGATAATTCAGCCGTAGTTAACGTCTCGACAGATATGGGCGACTGAGGAGAAGGCGGTTGAGATGTCTGAGGTATAGTGTATTGCTAGGAAAAGTCCGGTTAGAATTTGTGTTATTAAGCATAGGAGAAGAAGGGAGCCGAAGTTTCATCATGCTGAGATGTTGGATGGGGCGGGGAGATCAATTAGTGCATTATTGGCAATTTTTAGTAGAGAGTGTGTTTTACGTAGGCTGGCCATTAGGTGGTGTTCTTGTAGTTGAATTACAACGGTGTTTTTTCAAGTCATTAGTCTTGGTTAGAGTCCAAGTAAGAACCATGAATTACGTCTTTTTTCTGCTCTTGTTGGGGTTGGTAGTTGGTTTGGTGGCTGTGGCGTCTAATCCAGCGCCTTATTTTGCTGCCTTGGGGTTGGTTGTGGCGGCGGGGGTTGGTTGTGGGGTGCTAGCAGGGCATGGTGGGTCTTTTTTATCTTTGGTGTTGTTCCTGATTTATTTGGGTGGGATGCTCGTAGTGTTTGCTTACTCGGCAGCTTTAGCTGCTGAGCCTTTTCCTGAGAGCTGGGGGGATCGTTCTGTTGTTGGTTATGTCTTAGCATATTTGTTGGCGGTGGTAATTATGGGGGGGTGGTTTTGAGGGGGGTGATATGAGGGGTCTTGGGCCATTGTGGATGGTAAAGAGTTTTTTATAGTGCGGGGGGATGGGGGAGGGGTTGCTCTAGTCTATTCTTTGGGGGGCGGGATGTTGATTGTTTGTGGGTGGGTTCTTTTGTTAAGTTTGTTTGTGGTGTTGGAGTTGACTCGAGGTTTGGGCCGGGGGGCGCTTCGAGCAGTTAGGTAGTGATGAAAAGGATGGTTAGAAGGCTGGTCAAGAGGAATATGGTTAGGTAGGTTTTGATTATGCCTTGTTGGATATTGCTTGTGGAGGTGATGAGTTTGATTTGTGCTAGGGACAGTCCTTTTGGACCTGTTTTTTCTGTTCATGTTTGGTCTATGAGTTGGGTCGCGATTAGTTGTCCTAAAATGAGATTGAGTTTAGGTATGAGTCGATGAGTGGTTGTTGGAAAGTAGCCTAGTATGTTGGAAAAGCGGTAGGGGGGTAGGGTTGGTGTAATTTTAAATTGTTTTGATGTCAGTGTGGCCAGTTCTAGGGCAATGAGAAGTCCTGAAATTGTGACGGCCAAGGCGATTAGTTTGAGGATTGGGGGTATGGTTATAATTGGTGTTTTTAATGGGAGAAAATTGGATGAAATGATTAATCCTGCGGTAATGCTGCCTCAAGCTAAGCGTTTGAGTGGATTTATGATGGTGGGGTTGTTTTCGTTGATGGGTGAGGTTGGTAAAAAGCGTGGAGTTCCCATTGTGACGAGAAAGATTATTCGGAGACTGTAGGCTGCGGTGAAGGAGGTGGCGAGTAGAGTGAGAAGGAGGGCTCAGGCATTAAGGTATGAGGTGTTTAGGGCTTCGAGAATGGCGTCTTTTGAGAAAAATCCTGCTAGAAAAGGGGTGCCGATTAGTGCTAGACTGCCAATTGTTAGGCAAGATGATGTAAGCGGTATTAGTTTGTGGAGGCCTCCCATTTTTCGGATGTCTTGTTCGTTGTTAAGGTTGTGGATGATGGAGCCTGAGCAAAGGAAGAGCATGGCTTTGAAAAAGGCATGCGTACAGATGTGAATGAATGCTAGTTGTGGTTGATTAAGTCCAATAGTCACTATTATCAGGCCTAATTGGCTAGATGTGGAAAAAGCTACAATTTTTTTGATATCATTTTGGGTAAGTGCGCAGGTAGCTGTAAACAAGGTAGTTAGGGCCCCTAGACAGAGACAGAGGGTCAGGGCCAGCTGGTTATTTTCTATTAACGGGTGGAAGCGAATGAGGAGAAAAATGCCGGCCACAACTATTGTGCTTGAGTGGAGTAGGGCGGAGACTGGTGTTGGGCCTTCTATGGCTGAGGGAAGTCAGGGGTGGAGGCCAAATTGTGCCGATTTTCCAGTTGCGGCAAGGATTAGTCCTAGGAGAGGGAGGGTTGTATCTAGGTTTTCTGAAAGTAAGAAGATTTGTTGAATTTCCCATGAGTTGAGGTTTGTTGCGATTCAGATTATGCTTAAGATTAGTCCGATGTCTCCTACTCGATTATAGATGACTGCTTGGAGGGCTGCTGTGTTGGCGTCGGCACGGCCGTACCATCAACCGATAAGTAGGAAGGATATGATGCCAACGCCTTCTCAGCCGATAAATAATTGAAATATATTGTTGGCCGAGGTTAAGATCATTATTGCTATTAGGAAGAGAAGTAGGTACTTGAAAAAGCGATTAATATGGGGGTCAGAGTGCATGTATCAGGTTGCGAATTCTAGGATAGATCAGGTGACAAACAGAGCAATTGAGGTGAAGATTAAGGAGTAGTGGTCAAATTTAAAGCTAATGTTGATATCTAAGGTTAGGATATTTGCTCAGTGCCAGTTGGTGGTAATACTTTCTGTTCCTTGGTCGAGGAAGATTATTAAGGGGAGGAGGCTGGCGAAGAATGCGGTTTTTACAGCTGTTTTGGCGTGGGTTGAGGTTCATGTAGGGGCTTGGGGAATGGGATTGAGGGTTGTTAGTAAGGGGTAGAGAAGAATGGTGAGGGTTAAAATGAAGGAAGATGAAAAAATTAAAGGGGTGGTATGCATAGCTGTTACTTGGATTTGCACCAAGAGTTTTTGGTTCCTAAGACCAATGGATGAGCTGTTATCCTTTAGCAGCTCGAGGAGAGTTATGGAGTTTAACCATAAGATAGAGAGTTAGCAATTCTTGTTGTCTCAGGAGACCGCCCTCGGCGGGTAAGAGGATTTTAACCTTTATTTTTAGAACCACAATCTAGTGTTTTGTTTAAACTATACCTGCAATAGCATCATCCTCATATTAGTTCTGGCTTTGTGATAAGCAAGATAATGGGGGCTAGGTGTAGGAAAAGAAGTAGGTGCTCTCGAGTGTGGAATGGTAGAATATTTGTAATGTGGGCGGGGGTGGGGCCTCGCTGGGTCAGTAAGAATAGGTATAAGGAGTAGGCAGCAGTAATTAGGGTGCCAGTTCCAGTTATAATAAGGGTTCAGGGGGATCAGTTAAATATGGCTGTAATAATTAGTAGTTCTCCTATTAGATTTGGTAGTGGTGGGAGGGCGAGGTTGGCGAGGTTGGTGATAAATCATCAGGTTGCGGTAAGGGGGAGGATTATTTGTAGTCCTCGGGCTAGGATTATTGTTCGGCTGTGGGTTCGTTCGTAAGTTGTGTTCGCCAGGCAGAATAAGGCAGAGGAAATGAGACCGTGGGCAATTATAAGGATAATTGCCCCTGTGAAGCCTCAGGGGGTTTGGGTTAAAATGCCCCCTGCAACCAGCCCTATGTGGCTGACAGAGGAGTAGGCGATTAAGGATTTTAGGTCTGTTTGTCGCAGGCAAATTGAACCGGTTATGATGATTCCTCAAAGGGCTAAGATGATAAAAGGATATGCTATTTCTTTTGTGAGGGGGGTTAGAACAGTTATTATTCGTATTATTCCGTATCCGCCCAGTTTTAAGAGAATAGCGGCTAGGACCATGGAGCCTGCAATTGGTGCTTCTACGTGAGCTTTTGGTAGTCAAAGATGGATACCGTAGAGAGGTATTTTTACTAGGAATGCGATGAGGCAGCCGACTCATCAGATTTTGTCTCCGCATGTTGAGAGGAGGGTTGGTTGGGAGTGCTGAAGGATAATGATTGATAGGGTTCCCACGTTTTGTTGGAGAAGTAGGAGGGCGATTAGGAGGGGGAGTGAGCCCATTAGTGTGTAAAATAAGAAGTATGTGCCTGCGTTAAGGCGTTCAGCCTGGTTCCCTCAGCGGGTAATAATAATTAATGTTGGGATTAGGGTTGCTTCGAATATGATGTAGAACATAATGAGTTCGGTTGCCCCAAATGCTATGATTAGAAAGGCTTGTAGGGAGGTTAAGAGTGAGATGTAGGTTCGTTGACGATTTAGGGGTTCGGGTTGGATGTGGTTCTGGCTAGCGAGAATTGTTAGTGGTAGAAGTCAACAAGTTAAAATTAAAAGGGGGGTAGAAAGCGGATCAATTCCTATGTACAGGTTGGAGGCTGTTCAGCCTGTCTCTGAGTTTCATTTTAATCAGCTCAGGCTTAATAGGGCAATTAGTAGGCTTTGGGCTGTTGTAGTGGTTCATAGTCATTTTGCGGGGGATAATCAGATCGTGGGGAATAGCATAGTTGTTGGGAGGAGAATTTTTAACATTGTAGGAGGTTTAGATTTTGAAGATGGTCTGTGCCATGGGTTCGAGCTGTAGCGACTAGGAGGGCTAGACCAGCACTGGCTTCGCAGGCTGAGAAGGCCAGGAGAAGCATGGGGGCTGAGGAGAAGGTAGTGGTCTCAAGTTGAAGAGCTCAGAGGGCCAGGGCAATATACAGGGATAGTATTATTCCTTCTAGGCATAAAAGGGCGGATAGTAAGTGAGTGCGGTGGAAAGTTAATCCTATCAGTCCTAGGATAAATGCTGAGGAGAAGCTAAAATGTGCGGGTGTCATAGGAGGGTCATGGAGTTAAACCACGGTTTTTTGAGTCGAAATCAAAAGTCTTTCTTTGGACTAACCCTCTATTCGGCCCATTCGAGGCCCCCTTGGATTCATTCATAGATAAGCCCAAGGGTTAGGAGAATGAGGATAGTTGCGGCTCATAAGAAAGTTTGGGTTGGGTGGAGTAATTGATTTCCTCAGGGCAGTGGAAGAAGTAGGGCGATTTCCAGATCAAATAAGAGGAAAAGGATGGCGACTAGGAAGAATCGGAGGGAGAAGGGCAGTCGTGCGGATCCCAGGGGGTCGAAGCCGCACTCGTATGGGGAAAGTTTTTCTATGTCTGGGTTTATTTGAGGAAGCCAGAATGATACAAAGGCTAGGAGAAGGGAGAGGGTTGAAGAGATCATTAGGGTTGATGTAATTAAATTCATTATCTTTCCTTGGATTTTAACCAAGACTGAATAATTGGAAGTCATTTGTACTAGTTTGATACTAGAAAGATATGAACCTCATCAGTAGATGGAGATGTATAAGAAAAGTCATACAACGTCAACGAAGTGTCAGTATCAGGCGGCCGCTTCAAATCCGAAGTGGTGTTGGGATGTGAAGTGATATTGGATTTGGCGTAGGAGGCATACAGCTAAAAATGTTGAGCCGATAATAACGTGTAGGCCGTGAAATCCTGTTGCTACGAAAAATGTGGATCCATAGACGCCATCGGCAATGGTGAAGGGGGCCTCATAGTACTCTATGGCCTGTAAGGCTGTGAAGTAAAATCCCAGTAAAATAGTGAGGGTTAGGGCTTGGATGGCTTGTTTGCGTTCCCCTTCTATAAGGCTGTGATGGGCTCATGTAACAGTTACGCCGGAGGCTAAGAGAACTGCGGTGTTTAGGAGGGGGACTTCAAAAGGGTCGAGTGTGATGATTCCTGTTGGGGGCCAGCATCCTCCTAGTTCTGGAGTGGGGGCAAGGCTTGAATGGTAGAAAGCCCAGAAGAATCCTAGAAAGAAAAAGACTTCGGACGTAATGAATAAGATTATTCCGTATCGTAGTCCTTTTTGCACTGGGGGAGTATGGTGGCCTTGAAAAGTGCTTTCTCGAATAATGTCTCGTCATCATTGGTATATTGTGAGAAGGAGAAGAATCAAGCCTAAGGTTATAAGTGTTGTTGAGTGGAAGTGGAATCAAATAGCAAGACCTGATGTTATTAAAAGAGCAGCGACTGCCCCGGTCAAGGGCCAGGGACTTGGGTTGACTATGTGATATGCGTGAGCTTGGTGGGCCATAAGTGTTTTCTTGTAGGTACAGGCTTAATAGGAGGACGAATACGTATGCTTGAATTATAGCCACCGCAACTTCAAGAAGTGTAAGTAGAAAGAGCACTAGAGCAGTTAAGATGGCCACTGTTGTAATCTTGGGAAGGAGGACAAGAGTTGCGGTTGCGATGAGCTGAATAAGAAGATGGCCAGCTGTGAGGTTTGCAGTAAGTCGCACCCCTAGGGCTAGGGGTCGGATAAACAGGCTAATTGTTTCGATAATAATAAGCACGGGAATCAGGAGGATGGGGGTTCCTTCGGGGAGTAGGTGTCCTAGGGCTGCGGTCGGCTGGTTTCGCATTCCGATAATAACTGTAGCTAGTCAGAATGGAAGAGCCAGGCCTATGTTTAAGGAAAGTTGTGTTGTGGGGGTAAAAGTGTATGGGAGGAGGCCGAGTATATTAAGGGATAGGAGAAAAATTATTAGTGAGGTTAGTATAAGAGCTCATTTGTGTCCAGGCGGGTTAAGGGGGAGAAAAAGTTGTTGTGTAAAACGGTTGATAAATCAGCTTTGGAGTGTTACTACCCGGTTATTGAGTCATCGGCTTGAGGGGGCGGGCAGTATAATTCAGGGAAATGTGAGTGCAATGGCGATTAGGGGAATCCCTAGGTATGTGGGGCTTATAAATTGGTCAAAGAAGCTTAGTGTCATGGTCAATTTCAGGGTTCTGGTTTAGATTTTTCGGCGCTAAGTGTCGTTGGTTCGTTGGTGAAAGTATATTTAAGCACTTTAGACGGGATGATGAGTAGAAAAATTATTCAAGAAAATAGCAAAATGGCAAGTCATGGGGATGGATTTAATTGGGGCATATCACTAGAGGTGGTTGGGAGGCACCAATATCTAGCTTAAAAGGCTAGCGCTGAGCCCTGTTTAGCTTTCTAGTGAGGCGTCTTCAAGTATCAGGGAGGATCAGTTTTCGAAGTGTTCTAGGGGGACAGCTTCTACTACGATTGGCATAAAGCTGTGGTTGGCACCGCAGATTTCAGAGCATTGTCCGTAGAATACTCCAGGGCGAGAGGCGATAAAAGCTGTTTGATTTAAACGACCGGGGACGGCATCTATTTTTACTCCTAAAGCTGGCACAGCTCAAGAATGAAGGACGTCTTCAGCTGAGACCAGAACTCGGATTGGTGCTTCTATGGGAACAACCATGCGATGGTCTGTTTCGAGAAGGCGAAACTGCCCGGGGGAAAGATCTTGGGTTGGGATTATGTAAGAGTCGAAACCTAGGTTTTCGTAGTCGGTGTATTCGTAGCTTCAGTATCATTGATGGCCGATGGCTTTGACAGTTAAGTGAGGATTGTTAATTTCGTCCATGAGGTATAAGATTCGTAAAGAGGGGAGGGCGATTAAAATGAGAATTACTGCGGGCAGGATTGTTCAGATAATTTCAATTTCTTGGGAGTCTAGAATGTACTTGTTGGTTAGTTTGGTGGAAACCATAGCAACAATAATGTAAAGTACTAGGGTGCTGATTAGGAAAACGATTATTAATGCATGGTCGTGGAAATGGAGGAGCTCTTCTATTACTGGGGAGGCCGCGTCTTGGAATCCTAATTGTGAGGGATGTGCCATTGAGCTGTAAGGCTCAAGATGCGCAGGGGTCTAACTTGCAGTTTTGCCTTGACAAAGCAATGTAATATTTTTACTAGCATCTTATGAAAAGAAAGTGACAGAGTGGCTATGTGGCTGGCTTGAAATTAGTTTATGGGGGTTCGATTCCCTCCTTTCTCGTTATGATTGGACTTGCACGAATGCTGGCTCTTCAAATGTGTGGTAAGGAGGAGGACATCCGTGAAGTCATTCTACGTTTGTGGAGGTAAGTTCGACAGCTAGAATTTCTCGTTTAGCAGCGAATGCTTCTCACAGGATAAAAAGGAATATAATTACTGCAATGAGAGACACCAATGACCCGATTGAGGAGATTGTATTTCAAAGAGTGTAGGCGTCGGGGTAGTCGGAATATCGTCGGGGCATGCCAGCCAGACCTAGAAAATGTTGGGGGAAAAAGGTAAGATTGACTCCAATAAATATAACGCCGAAGTGAATTTTTGTTCAAGTGTTATGTAGAGTGTAGCCTGTAAATAGGGGAAATCAGTGAACGAAGGCCCCCATGATGGCGAATACAGCCCCCATGGATAAGACGTAGTGAAAGTGGGCAACTACGTAATAGGTGTCGTGGAGAACAATATCAAGTGAGGAGTTAGCTAGTACGATTCCTGTTAGGCCTCCAACTGTAAAAAGAAAGATAAACCCCAGAGCCCAAAGTATAGGAGTATCTCATTTAATTGAGCCCCCATGAAGGGTGGCTAGTCAGCTAAATACCTTTACTCCTGTTGGAATAGCAATAATTATCGTTGCGGATGTGAAGTAGGCTCGAGTGTCTACGTCTATTCCGACTGTGAACATGTGGTGAGCTCAGACAATAAATCCTAGAAGGCCAATAGCCATTATTGCTCAGACTATTCCCATGTAGCCGAATGGCTCTTTTTTGCCTGAGTAATAGGCTACGATGTGGGAGATTATTCCGAATCCGGGTAAAATCAAAATATACACTTCAGGGTGACCGAAGAATCAGAATAAGTGTTGATAGAGAATTGGATCCCCACCCCCTGCAGGGTCGAAGAAGGTAGTGTTTAGGTTTCGATCTGTCAGAAGTATAGTAATGCCTGCAGCTAGGACAGGGAGTGAGAGGAGAAGGAGAACAGCTGTGACTAGAACAGCCCAGACAAATAGAGGGGTTTGATACTGCGAGATGGCGGGGGGTTTTATGTTTACAATAGTTGTGATGAAGTTAATTGCGCCAAGAATGGAAGAGACTCCTGCGAGATGGAGTGAAAAAATAGTTAGGTCCACAGAAGCTCCCGCATGGGCGAGGTTTCCAGCAAGTGGAGGGTAAACAGTTCAGCCTGTTCCCGCCCCTGCTTCAACTCCGGAGGAGGCCAGGAGAAGAAGGAACGATGGGGGAAGAAGTCAGAAGCTTATATTGTTTATTCGGGGGAATGCCATATCAGGGGCGCCAATTATTAAAGGCACAAGTCAGTTTCCAAAGCCGCCAATTATAATTGGTATTACTATAAAGAAAATTATTACGAATGCATGTGCGGTAACGATAACATTGTAAATCTGGTCATCCCCTAGCAGAGACCCGGGTTGACTGAGCTCTGCCCGAATTAGAAGACTAAGGGCAGTGCCGACTATGCCGGCCCAAGCACCAAATACAAGGTAGAGGGTGCCAATGTCTTTGTGATTAGTGGAGAAGAATCAGCGTGTGATTGCCACAGGTAAAATGGCTGAGAGCTTAGGCGGCGGATTGTAGCCCCGCGAACAGAGGTTTAAGTCCTCTTTTTACCAGCAGCCCCGTGGTGTAGGGCACACCGGATTGCAAATCCGGAAGCGCAGACTAATTCTCTGCCGGGGCTTTCCCCGCCTTGCTGCTAGGCGGCGGGGAAAGTAGATGAATGCTCGCTGGCTTAAGCGCTTAGCTGTTAACTAAGAATTTGTAGGATCGAGGCCTTCTCATCTAGTAAGGCTTTAGCTTAATTAAAGTGTCTGGGTTGCATTCAGAAGATGTGGGGTAGAGTCCTGCAAGTCTTATTCAAGGGCTAGAAGGTTTTCACTTCTACTTAAAGCTTTGAAGGCTTTTGGTCTGGGGTTTAATCCTAAGCCCTTAGAGGAGGAGGGCCGCAAGAGTCGGTATAGTTGGGAGGAGAAGGAGGGTGGCGGTTGTTGTGATAGCTAGGGGGAAGGATATTTGGGTATTTGTTAGGCGTCATGGGGCGGAAGAGTTGTTTGTGTTGGGTGAAATTGTGAGGGTTATTGAGTAACATAGACGGAGGTAGAAGTAGAGGCTAAGTAGCGCGGTGAGGGCCATAGCAGTGGCTGTAAGTGGTAGGTTTTGTTTTGATAGTTCTTGTAAAATTAATCATTTTGGTATGAAGCCGGTAAGTGGGGGAAGGCCTCCCAGGGAGAGGAGGATTAGAGCAGTGGTGGTAGCAATTACTGGTCCTTTAGACCACGATAGTGCTAGTGTGCTAATTTTTGTTGTGGATATTAGTTTAAGTGTTAGGAAGGTTGCGGATGTTATGATGATGTATGTTGTTAGGGTGAGGATAGTCAGTTGGGGTGAAAATTGGAGGATAATGACCATTCAACCTAAATGGGCGATCGAGGAATAGGCTAGGATTTTTCGTAATTGGGTTTGATTGAGTCCGCCTCAGCCGCCAATGAGTGCGGATATAATTCCTAGGGAGGTTAATAGCATTGGATGGATGGTGTGGGGAATTTGAGTGAGGAGGGCAAAGGGGGCTAATTTTTGTCAGGTTGATAGGATGAGTCCTGTTGTTAAATTTAGTCCTTGGAGGACCTCTGGTAGTCAGAGGTGAAGGGGGGCAAGGCCTACTTTAAGGGCTAGTGCTATTATGACTAATGTGGACGGGACAGGGTGCAGTAGGTAGGCGATGTTTCATTCGCCCGTGAGTCATGCGTTTGTTGTTGTGGCAAATAGTATTGTCGCTGCTGCTGTTGCTTGGGTGAGGAAATACTTGGTTGTGGCTTCTACTGCTCGTGGGTGATGTTGTTGGGCTATGAGGGGGAGGATAGCTAGCGTATTAATTTCAAGGCCTATTCAAGCGAGGAGTCAGTGTGAGCTCGCGAAAGTAAGTGTTGTGCCTAGGCCTAGGCTGAGTAGAAACATGGTGAGGACATATGGGTTCATTAGTAGGGGAAGGGTTTTAACCAACATTTTTGGGGTATGGGCCCAAAAGCTTTTTTAGCTGACTCTACTAGGAAGTGGTGTAGTGGTAGCACTTGGAGTTTTGATCTCTTAGGTATGGGTTCGAGTCCCTTCTTTCTAGGAGCTGGAGGGGGTTTAACCCTCATAAGTCACTCTATCAAAGTGGTCCTTGGGCATTCAGGCACGGCTCCAGCGGGCTAGAGTTGTGGGGGCAGGCCTGCGAATGCAATTAGGAGGGCTATGTGTCATAGGATTATCGCTAGTGTTAGAGGGAGAAAGCTTTTTCAGACTAGGTGCATTAGTTGGTCATATCGAAATCGGGGGTATGAGGCTCGTACTCATAGAAATAAAATTGATAGTAAGGCGGCTTTAGTCATAAGATTTACAGATGTTAGTTCTGGGGCAGTAGGGATGTGGGAGGCCCCTAGGAAGAGAATTGTTGAGAGGGTATTTATCAGAAGGATGTTGGCATACTCTGCTAGAAAGAAAAGTGCGAATGGGCCTCCGGCATATTCTACGTTGAAGCCCGAAACTAGTTCGGATTCTCCTTCAGTCAGGTCGAATGGGGCTCGGTTAGTTTCTGCTAGGGTTGAGATGTACCATATTGCTGCTAAGGGTCAAGCGGGTAGTAGGAGTCAGGTAGATTCTTGGGTGGAGTTAAACATTTGTAGGGTGAAGCCGCCTGTAAAAATGATAGTGGAGAGGAGGATGAGTCCTAGGCTCACTTCGTATGAAATTGTTTGTGCTACGGCTCGTAAAGCGCCAATAAGAGCGTATTTTGAATTGGATGCTCATCCGGAGCCTAGAATAGAGTAGACAGCAAGGCTTGAGAGGGCTAGAATGAAGAGGATGCTTAGGTTTAGGTCCGCGACGGGATAGGGAGTGGGCATTGGGAGCCATAGTATAAGGGCCAGGGTTAGGGCTAGTACGGGTGTTATAAGGAAGAGGAATGGAGAAGAGGTTGATGGGCGAACAGGTTCTTTGATAAATAATTTAATTCCGTCTGCAATGGGTTGAAGTAGGCCGTAGGGGCCTACTACATTGGGTCCTTTTCGCAATTGTATATAGCCTAGAACTTTTCGTTCAATTAATGTTAGGAAGGCAACTGCTAGTAGGATTGGAATGATGTAGGCGAGGGGGTTAATTAGATGGGTAATTAATAGGGCTGGCATAAGCTAAGGAGGGGATTTGAACCCCTGGGGGAAAGGGCTTAGGTCTTTTGCATTTATCCGGGCTCTGCCACCTTAGTTTTGTCCCTTATCTTGGGGTAGGGCGTGCTCTTCCTTTGTCTAATTTAGTTGGTTTCATTAGGTAGGAAGGAGGCGTACTTAAAGTATTGGCCTCATTTTTTCGGTCCTTTCGTACTAGAAAAAATGGCGTTACAGATAGAAACTGACCTGGATTACTCCGGTCTGAACTCAGATCACGTAGGACTTTAATCGTTGAACAAACGAACCCTTAATAGCGGCTGCGCCATTAGGATGTCCTGATCCAACATCGAGGTCGTAAACCCCCTTGTCGATATGGACTCTTGAAGGGGATTGCGCTGTTATCCCTGGGGTAACTTGGTTCGCTGATCGGTTAATAACCGGATCTGGAGGGTCAGATATTCTGTGACTTAGAGATGTCTCTCTTGGCTTAGGGAATGGCCCGTTCCGCGTGGGGGTTTTGTTTTTCCCCATGGTCGCCCCAACCGAAGACGCTGGTTAGTTGCTGTTTTGTTTATACCATTTTATTAGGCCTTGAGAACGGTTAACCTTGTGTCTAAAGCTCCAAAGGGTCTTCTCGTCTTGTATGTTTATGTCCGCTTCTGCACGGGCAGATCAGTTTCATTGACTAGAAAGGGGAGACAGTTAAGCCCTCGTTTGACCATTCATACAGGTCTTCATTTAAAAAACAAGTGATTGCGCTACCTTAGCACGGTCAAAATACCGCGGCCGTTAAACAATGTCACTGGGCAGGTAAGACCTCCTATACGTTGGAAGTTTTGCAGGAGGCGATGTTTTTGGTAAACAGGCGGGGCTTGGAAGTGTTTGCCGAGTTCCTTCCTTTTCTTTAAGTCTTTCCTAAAGTGCACACCAGTGTAGGGCTAACGATGGGAGTATGTGAGGTTTTCTTGGTTTGTAATTCTGGTCACATTTCTCTCTTAGTTGAGTTCGTTAATTGTCAGTGGTTAGTCCGATCTGACTTACACATGGGCTAGGAGAAGGAGTACCTTCTTATTACTCGTTTTAGCAGGGTCTCCCCCATGATTAGCATGGGGAGGTCCAGTATGAATAGGGATTTTGGAGGAAGTGCTGAAATAATGGATTTTGTTCTGCTTGAGCTTTAACGCTTTCTGGGCAGATGGCTGCTTTTAAGCCCACTGAAGCAGTAATCTTATAAGGTATAGTCCTAAATCTCCTGAGTAAGGTTGTGTCCTGGGTCAAAGGGGTTGTACCTCTTTTGACTAACTCTCATATTTTTCTCTATTTCGTTGTGAAGCTGGGCTTGTGAGAAGAGGAGTACGAGGCTGAACTTCTATTCATTTCTTGGGCAACCAGCTATCACCAAGCTCGGTAGGTTTATCGCCTCTACCCGGAGATCTTCCCACTCTTTTGCCACAGAGACGGGTTGGCCCTGAATTTGGCTGTCTCGGGGTAGCTCGCTTGGTTTCGGGATTTTGAACTAAAGTTCTCTTTGCTCAAAGGTTCTAACTAAATCATGATGCAAAAGGTACGAGATTTAGTCTCTGCTTTATTGAGCTTAAATGGGTTGTTTCATTTCTTTTTCAGCTTTCCCTTGCGGTACTTTTTCTATTGCTTAGAAGTGCCTTTTTCGTCGCCCGTACTAAGGTGGGAGAATGGTTTAGTTGATTTATTTATGTATAAAGTAAAATGGGGTTAATGATGTTATTGTTATTTTGGTGCGTAAGCTAGCTTTTTGGCTCAGAACGACCCAAATTGCATGGATGTGTTCTCGGTGTAAGGGAGATGCTTGGCTACTCAGCCACGTTCTGATGTTCCAAGTGCACCTTCCGGTACACTTACCATGTTACGACTTGCCTCCCCGCTTATGAGGGGTATTTTGTTATTTACCGGGGCGGTGGTTTATGGGGAGGGTGACGGGCGGTGTGTACGCGTCTCAGAGCCTATTTCAAAAAAACACTCTAGTTTGTTTTTACTACTAAATCCACCTTTAAACATCGGTTTCATGATGTAATTCGTAATATTCTATGATAGAAAATGTAGCCCATTTCTTTCCATCTCGTAAGCTACACCTCGACCTGACGTTTTGGGCTGTGCCCATTTTGCTTACTATAGGACCTTCACAGGGTAAGCTTGCGACGGCGGTATATAGGCGGTAAGGAGCAAGGGATGGTGAGGTTAAACGAGGATTATCGGTTCTAGAACAGGCTCCTCTAGGCGGGGTTGAGGCACCGTCAAGTCCTTTGGGTTTTAAGCTAGCGCTCGTAGTACCCTGGCGGATGAGTTTGTAAGTTTTTCATCGAGGTTTAAGGCCAAGCATAGTGGGGTATCTAATCCCAGTTTGTTTCTTAGCTTTCGTGGCGTCAGGGTAATTTAAAGCTACTTTCGTGTTGGGGCTTTTTATTCTCAGGGTGCGTGCGACAGCTTGGAGAATTTTCGGCTTTATTTTGTCAGGGCCCTTAACCACTTTTTACGCCGTGCGCATCAACTGGAGTCTCTCGTATAACCGCGGTGGCTGGCACGAGTTTTACCGACTCTTTTAGCCCTAACTAAGTCAAGTTTTCACTTATGGCTTAATGTTTATTACTGCTGAGGGCCCTTGGGGGTGTGGCGGAGCAAGGCGTCTTGGGCTAAATTTAATGTGCCTGATGCCAGCTCCCCGCCTTCAAGAAGGAGGCTGGGGGCATTCTCACAGGGGCGCGGATACTTGCATGTATAAGTCAGGCTAAAGCTGATAGTAAAGTCAGGACCAGGCCTTTGTGCTCATGGGACTTTTTAGGGTCCATCTTAACATCTTCAGTGATATGCTTTGGTTAAGCTACATTAGCTTTGAAGTATATTGTACAATATGTATTGTATAAATAGAAATTAGGTGTATATTTTGTGGCAGCTATGTCAGGGTTGAGAAAAGAAAGGGAGTGAGTTAGTCGGGGTGTGGCTAATGAAGTTAAAGGTGTGATCTAATATTTAAATGTAACAATATATAACAACATGTATCATAACTCGTTGATTTGCGTTGGTCAAGTCATACCTGGTTTTGGGGTTTGACAGGGTATATATGAATTTGCCCGACGTAGGGGGGGGTAGGGGGGGTTTGTCGAGAAAAAACCAAATATTGAAATAGTCGCTGGCGGGGGGACACTTAGATATCAGTGGGGTAAAGTTGACAGCTTATGCACTTGATAAAAACGTATGTGATTATTTAATTATATGTCTTTCAAGCGTTACATTTTATATCTTTAAGTCAAGGAAATGTTCTACCTTATTGAACATTACAATGAAAGTGACCAAATGTCTAATGAAGGTGAACCTAAAAAAGAGAACGTTATGCATATGAAAGAACGCCTTGGCATGGTGGGTCATGGACAATCGGTTTAACACCAATAATCAAATGCCAGGTATAGTTATCCGGGGGGGGAGTATATACTTTTATGGCCCTGAAATAGGAACCAAATGCCAGTAATAGTTCATTTTGTGAAACCCCCACTATTTTTGTCCGTGACCTATCAAGGATAATTAACCTTAAGATATGAACCCGTTGGTGATCTCTTACTACATTAAATATTTGGGGTCCTATTTTAGTTTGGGTTTTCATAGAAACATTTGTTGTGGAGTTATGGGGAATATTCAATTTATCAGGTTAAATTAATGATTTTGTAGGAGCAAATGATATGCTTTATTTGAGTCTTGAATGTTTTGATCGTTTAAGTGTTGTAGAGCTTTAACTGTTATAGGTATAATTTAATGTTTAAAACCATTTATGTAATATTATACATAATATATACTATACCATAATGTAATATTATACATAATATATACTATACCATAATGTAATATTATACATAATATATACTATACCATAATGTAATATTATACATAATAT
>JBBIGB010073736.1:0-16880 GCA_037577075.1 Alestopetersius hilgendorfi
ACTGACAGGCAATTAATTGCACAATAAAATTAAATAGTATAAATAAAAATAAATAATAAACAACACAAATATCCTTTACGTGAAATTAACCATAATTAGTGTAACTATCCAAGTAGTGCTGTCTTAAAACTCAGAGTGCAAAACAATGAACAAAATTTTCTTAAGCATGAAAAAAGAGCTCAGACCTAGGTGATGATAAACCGCGTTGTTGTGTTTTGGTCAAAAAATGCCTTAAAATGCCTATTTTATTAGTGTAAACCCCAAATATGCCCCCAGATGTACTCCAAGAACACTTTCATTTCATTTTAAACAGTATAATACATCACCCTTAAAGAAAATGTAAAGATAAACCAGAGGTTTAAATACGGAAAAGTCACGAGAGAGAGACGCGCTTCAGATCCATGCGCTTCAGAACAAGAGAGAGAGATACAGAGAAAGAGAGAGAGACGCGTGCTCCGGAAAAGTCACCAACGAGAGAGAGCGTGCGCGAGAGAGAGGTAGAGAGAGAGAGAGGGTTGTTTGCCCTTTCATGCGAACTGAATTTCTTTCCGTTTTCTTCACAGGCGCAGCTTTTAGTAACGCAAGGATATCGTCACGTTCTCGCGAGACCAGACGCATCTCGCGAGACAAATCTGATCTCGCGAAATCTCGTACCACTCCTAGTAAATACCAATTACTCTGCTGTATAAGCTGTACTGTAGATAGTGTGAAAGAGGAGGTAAAGACACACTGCTCTAAAAGCATAGGTGTCTTTTGTTTCCCAGCAGCAGCCTTACAACAGACTGGCAAGAAGGGCTCATCTATACAACATAACACACAAACGCACAGTTTACACATAAACAGTCTCTACTGCTTCAATAACTACCCTTCTCTAACACGCACAAAACACAAACACAGGCCAAACGGCCACTGCAAAGGCTCATGTGAGCCAGGCCTACCATGCCGGCTCATCACAGTACTGTAATTCACGCACATGCAATTCATGCACATTGGTATGCGCTGCTGTTCTCACTGGCATAAGCAGCTAAATACAGTAATAATTTAATTTACAGTAATAAAAATGCAGGGCTTTAAGAAGAACAAAACGAAAAACACGATAACACTTGAGATGCTCAGAGGGGGAAATTCTGGGCAACAACCCCAAGGAAAAATAAATAATATGCTCAGATTGGCTGCTTTTAAACCTGTGCAGGGTTTATGTTAGGGCAGGTGCTTAGCAACCCCGCACGAGAACAAGGATTGTGGCGGACCAGGCACAAAAGCAAAAAATGCAGAGAATATCTGCCTTTTCCGCGCATGTGTGAGGGTTCAGTGAAAAATTGTTAGTTTGGTTCTCAGAAAAAAATCTGCGTGAGCCTGAAATCGTGACTGCTGATCCGCATATAAGTGGGGTGTGACTGTATATATGAATATGTAGACTGACTTCAGTATCTAGTTAGATTGATGAATCTAGATTATATCAATGCTTTTCTTAATTTCTTAATTCTGATTCTTACTGAATTCTCAATTCTGGTCAGAAAATTCTTGTCAATCCATTCTGGTCAAGCGCAAAGTTAGCTGCAAGGCAAATTCATGGTGGAAAGGTACTTATTTTATAGTGAGAACATACCGTCTTTTAGCATTTAACCTCGGACGTGATGAGTGCGTTCCAGTTCAGAGCCAGTTCTGAGACCCCTCAGACCTGTTGCATCAAATAGATAAAGACATGCTTGTGTGCATGCTTTTTACACTGCCAGGTTTGAGCAGCAGAAATAATCACAACTGACAAAACATTACAGCAGAGCTTGTGATTGTGAATAAGAATTTATTGAACCAACATCCTCCCCTCCATCTAATTTTTCTATTAAATATATAGTTTATTTGGAGGAGAAAGTGAGGAGCATGCTTCACTAGGCCTGCCTTTCAGCTCTTCCACTGGAATGACATGTATAACTACAAGGTTAGGATCTTGCAACAAGTAGTGTTAGCTGTCTGATGTTTTCTAAAATATAGTGAATGTTCTCTACGCTCCTTTGCATTTTTATTTGTAAGCACATTCTTATTCATAATGTTTTCTCTTTTTGCACGAGTTTTCACTATACAAAATACGAAAGTGGAAAAAAGGTTCATGGGGGTTCATACCCATCATACCCCAAGCTGTGGATAAATGTCAAGGCTTGTCCCAAGAGGAGAAACTCTGATGAGCCCAATCAGTTCTCCTTGGTCTGCCCCACCAGGGGTCTTCCCGGATTTAACACTAGTTATGCCATTTTAATGAATGCTCCACAAGAAGGAAAAAGTATAATCATTACACTTTTGTAGAAATTATTCTCTTTTTAGTAAGTCCCCGAAGGAACAGGTGGTCCACATTTGGCAGGTGTCCCAGATGTGGTTGGACAACCACTGGAAGAGCATATTCTATGCATCAGTAATACTTTTCTTACAAGGGTTTCCTCCATGATCCCAAAATCAAGGCAGTGGTGGCTTGACTACAGCCCACTTCTGTAACACTGATCCAAAAATGTATGGTGCTCACCAGTATAAAATTTTCTATAAATTTTAAGGTGATGTCAGCCTTACATAAAATAACCAAGTTTTGTGCATAAAGACCACTATCTGAAAGGCCATGCAACAGGAGTTAGATCCAGGGATGGGGATTTGGGATAGCTCTTCCCCTCAAGAACCACAGTCTTGTAGTGTGAGCACATGTCCAGGTTACCCAGGCTTCCTGGCATCAACAGAACTCAGACAACCGAAAGGTGCTTGCTGGCAGATCAGCTTCCAGAACAAAGACCCCATGCAGTTTGATAATACTCCTCCTCCAGGTCTGAACATCTCCTTTGAACAGAATATGATGACAACACTCTTTGGCTTTCCTCCTTGAGATGATGTCTTTTGAGCACCAGTTCAGATCTCTTCTTTTTCCCTTGTGGGTGACAGACATTAGGGTTCTTGCCGTAGAACTACTAGTTGCTGATGTCCTTGGAAAAAAAGGCCCAGACTGCCCTATTCTTGCACTCACAAATGAATGGCTCGGAGCCAGCAGAGACTAGGGTCTACCTTCTGTCAGTAAGTCTGGTTTGTCCTAAGATCTGCCATTGTGTCTAAGATCCAGAAAGATTCCCAATACCTCAACCCTTTCAAGGTACTAAAATGGATAAACTTTTGATGTGTATAACCTTTATCTGCCTTAATTGCTCAGTATATTGTTTATTGTATCTTTTAATCACTGTTGTTGTTTTTATTGTGTTGTGCTTGAGAGACACCATCTACCGGAATCAAATTCCTTGTATGTGTTCGCTCACATACTTGGCCAATAAACGCGATTCTGATTCTGAATTGATGTAATCAAACACACAGCCATTACCTCTTAGATTGGGCCATTTCTAGGGTGAAGGATCCTGTAATGGGAAGGCAGGCTTGTCTTTGAACACCAAAATGAGGCAGAGAGCAGCTTCCCAGTGCAATGGCATTCCAAAAAATCTGACTGGGCTCTACTTAAACGGCTCTCCAGAGTTGCTCAGTGTTCATTCTTGAGTTCATTCTGCCACTCACTGGTGTTCCTTCTAACTACGTAGGTATGGTAACCACTCTACAGCTTACCCATGGGACCTCTTGGATTTTCCTCTTGAATGGTAAACATAACTATTGAAAAGAAAAAAGAAAAGTAAAAGAAAAAAAACATTTTAGTTTTGTTCATCTCTATTTTCTGGCACTGCATTATCCAGAGTGAGAATGAATCTGTGTTTCCCCAGTGCAAGAGAATGCCACCGGTGTCTATGCATATTTTCATGCATATTTTCATGGCAGCATACAGTGCTTCCAAAGACATTCCAAAGAACTGGGCCATCTTTTTTTAATGCTCCGATCTCAACTCTATCAAACATCTTTAAAATGATTTGCAGTGCTGTGTGTGAGCCATCCTTGTTCTCTAATTTTACTGCAAGAACCTTACTAATGGAAGCAAATTACCAGGCCTGTTAGAATGTCCTGGACAATGTGGCCCAACCCAAGTCCTGGAGGCCACTTGGCCCGGAACATTTTTGTGTTTTCTCTGCTCCCTGGAAATGCCTGGGAGAGACTCCAGGACAATAGTTGGGAACCCCAGTACACTGAGGGCTATCATAGAAGCAAAGAGGGAGATTTGAGTATCTACATAATTTTGACTAGACATGGCACAATGTCACTTTTTTACGTCCGATACCGATATTGTCTGCCGATACGATAAAAATCCGATACTCGCTGAGTCTTTTTTTTAGACAGAAAACGAAAAATAATGATTTAAAAACCATCCAGATACATTATGTATACCTTAACACAAATACAAAACTCATAACTGTGATATAATATGGGAGAAACATTGCACAGAGAACATGGTATAGTAAGATGTCCTTTGTAAAGAGCTTAACAAATTTAGAGGTGTCATTTTTTCATCGTAGCGCAATTTTCACACATTATTCACACATTTAGAGCTAAATGTGTTAAAAAAAAAAAAAAACCTAAATGTTGCACTCTAAATCTATATGTTGCACTTTTATGAAAAGAGACTCTAAATGTGGGATTTTAATGTAGCATTTGCACAAATGGCGAGATATGCTAATTGGCCACACCCTGTGATAACAATTGGCCGTTACTTAGCAGGGGACAGGACTGTGTGCTCTGATGTCCCCTCACCTCACCGGATCACCATTCGCCATAATAGCTCACGTTGAGCCGTAGTTATACCGCTCACCTTGGACAAAAGTAATGGGACACCCGGGCGAGCTGAACAATATAACTCCGAATTGCCCAGGGGCTATTATGGCAAACAAGGGGTCTTTGGAAAGGTCTCATCAAGCCTTGCTTAGAAAAGCAGCAAGCACATTCCGTGGGGGGATAATGTCCCAATACATTCTGCAGTCTTGGCTTTTTCTTCTTTGAGTCTGAAGTAACTCCAAACTGCTGACATGTTGGCAGGTCTCAGACACAACAGAAACTCTTATCACGTGATGCATCTTCTCGTACGCCACAAATCACGTTATGCATGCTGTAATTATTTTTCGTAGTTTTTAACGTTATCAAATTACATTTTTTATTCCTTCCCGATTTTTTTTCCCTTCCCTGTTTATTGTTTCTATGGCCATTTAGAGACATTTGCTTTGTGCAGTTTTCTTTAACACAACAAGAAGTGTAACAATAAAGGGATAAGCAATGAAAATTGCTGTTCTTTACTGAAGAAAATTTCTGTGCTGTGGTATAATCAGGGAATGGACAGTGTTGGAGAAACTCTGACATGTGACATGAAAATGGGACTATGTTTTATAACACATTTCAGAATCACATATGGTGTTCTGTCACATATTGAATCTAGTAATCTCATCATGCCCATCGCATCTAGTAATCTCATCATGCCCATTCATAGAGCAGAAATTACACAGTGCACTGAGGAAAACAGCATAGAGTTAGTTTGAAACAGATCAGAAAAGAAAATGATCTTGTGCATTCTAGTGATCAGGACTCTTGTATCTTTTTCTTAAGGCTTATGTGTCTGAGGGGTGGACAATAGAAAATATTTTATTTATGCAGAATTTCATTTCATTTCTGAAAGATTTTGATCATAACGTTAATTGTTGTAGAATTATTCTTCAGCTGTTCAGATTTTCAGCTACATAGACTTTGGAGGGGTGATTATGGGTGTGAGGATATAGCTTCCGTAGATTTAGATTACTCTCAGAAACTGCTAATGAGTAGTGGGAAAGTGTAAACAGACTTGCCCAGTATTGCAGTCTTCTTACCTTCAACTGAGTGTTCAATTTCACAACACAAAGATATCACCTTTCCAGCATCATCTTTTCTAACCAATGATTGATTGTTGCAACAGATTGTTATTGCAGAAACAATGTAATCTATGCCAAGCGAATCATTAAACAAGATTAGATCCCTTCCACAGCATCAGTCTACAGTAATATTCTAGTAATTGATCTGTACAATACAATTACTGCTGTTGCACTAAACTGAGTAAATCTATGACTTTCAGAATTGAATCATTTTCATTACAGAGACAGTGTTTATAAACTTGTGAAACCATTTTAATCTGCTGCCATTCTTTTTCTAAGTCTGCATCATTACTGTACTGAAAAATTGAAAACGTTTTATTTAAACACAGCATCTTTGACTGAGTATATCAACGAATGAATAAACAAATGGATATATATTGTACACTGACTGTAATAATTCGAGACCTTTCCACGTTTTTTGTTTGTTCTGTCTCCTGTAATGGTAGGCCAATCTCCCTAAATATGTTTTCTTGGTGTGGTTGATCCCAGTGTAAACGGGATATTGATTTCTGGCTTTGTGTGTGATGACGAAGCTGTTTGGTCAAATCTCCTAAACTCTTAACATCTCTTGAGTTGGCTTTCTGAAATGTGGTATCTGTGCCTGTATTGCTTTAGATGAGAGGGAGCACCAGGCTCTAGAGCAGACTTTCTATCAGCTGACCAAATCCAGGAGGGCCCAGGAAAAGAAGATGCAGGAGATGCTTCACAAGCAGAGGATACCCAGCATCAGTCACACCACCATTAACACCATTATTTGGTGGGTTTTGTGTAAAACCTCAGGACCCTGAAAGAGAAGCATATGTAATAGGAGTGTAACGGTACACAGATGTCACGGTTCAGTACGTACCTCGGTTTTGGGGTCACAGTTCGGTGAGGTTCACGATACAGCAAAGTTAAGCAACAAAAAGTGCTAAAGAATGAGACTTGGTTTGTTTTTGTTTATTTTATATAAACAGCAGTGTATTAACCAGTAAACACACACTCTTGCTTATATTTTCATGTATGTTTGTTACGCCAGTAGGTGGCACTATTGCACCACACTACGACCTGGGTTTATGATTTACTTGTGCTTTTTGGTCCCGCTGTGATTCCGTGTTAATTCAATCACGTCTTCTCCGTCGTACCTTGTATTCTCCGAAAGACATCCTGTACCGAACCGTGACTAATGTACCGAGATGGTTCGGTACCAATACATGTACCGTTACAGCCCTAATATGTAAGAATGATTTAGGCAGTTTCAATTTATATTTGCTTATTTTTTCCTAACCTGTGTATTAACCTCTGATTTTTTTCAGTTTGACAGGGTTTGTTAAGGTAGTATAACTTAGTCAAGTCAAGCAGAGCTTTATAATATGATGGGGGGAAAACTTAGTTGGTTAAAAGCAGCAAGTCTAGCTTTACAACTAGAAGAACAGATGTGGACTACTTAAGCACTGACGTACGTCACTCTGGATAAGAGCGTCTGCTAAATGTGGCTGCTAAACTTTTCAAGGTCAGGGAGACCTAGGCCTCTTTCATAGCCAGAAAATCTCAAGCTCCAGCTCTATGAGCTCATATTTTTAACTTGCAAGACAATTTTCACCTGAGCAACAGGGTCCCACTTAAATTTTGTATAAAACCATTGCTTTTTTGTTAATTGATCAAGCACAACTGAGATAAAGTAGTCACCATGAGTCAGCAAACATAACTCAGGGAGAATATTGATTTACAGGCTAATCTTCCAGACTGGTGCCTGCCTATAGAATGCTATGCACAAAAGACAATCCAGTTCATCCAGGCTTATAATAAAGCCCCTATACGGCATCTTAGAAAACAGATAGCCATGGTTCTCCTGAGAGGACACAATCATGAGCTAGATATAATGGCAAATGCGTTTAAAATCACTTTTTAAAAAAACGTATGTGGAAGAGAAACCTGTATCTGGTGACATACAGCCTAAAGCAAAAAAGCATGTCGAAATGAAAGGCCTTCCCTGCGCAATGGAAAGAACAGTTCAAATAGCTTTTTATTGCATACAGAGGAAAAAAATAACCATCGTTGAAGCAGATGTCTTGGCTTGTATTCGAAAAGATTCCATATTCGATGGCAATGTGTCTGTCCAGTTAATGTAATTCTGAAAACTGGGGCTGATATTCTGCTTTTGTTGCAGAATTGTTCAGTAGTTACTGAAGGCCTGGCCAAGTTATTGAATCTGCCTTGTCTTGAAAAAGAATGTCCTGAGTAATGGCTGGTTTTCCATCCAGTTGTTCTGGATAACTGGCAGCAAACAATTTACAAGTCATCCTTAGATAACTGCATGTCTAGGTGTGTGCATTTATTCTTAAAAGTGTGAGGCAGGTATAGCATAAGTAAGCAATAGCAAGCATGCATCAATGCAAATATGTACAATGTGAGGCAATTAATGTGCCTTCATGGTGTCATTCTAAAACACAATCATTTAAAAAATAATGTATATTCTGCCTATTGCAGTGGACATTTTTTTAGTCTTCGGAAGTTTTGTCAGATTGGCATTTTGCTATAAATATTTCAGCAAATTAGCTCAATGATGTTGGATGTAATTATTTTTCAGCATGCAGTTACTGTACTGTGATCATTTTTATCGTATGCTACACCAACTATTTACAGCCCTTCTCCGTCATACTTAATTACCCTCACATCCATCATCATAATTCTGCTCATAATTATGTTTGATATTTGATGTTTAATAATAGTTTTCTTCAATTATGTCTATGTGCGTTCAGTAAAGATAATGTGAATGCTGCTGAAAAACAAATATATTCTTGTGTATTACAAACTGAAGGACTGATTCTGATGGCAAACTTGCTGAAAAGTTAACGCTTTAGGAGCGAGTGATATTGTAAAATTACGCTCAGAAAAGCGTATTGTACCAATGTGATATAATTTAACATCATAACAATAATTCAGTTCAATTCAATTTTATTTATATAGCACTTTTTGCTACCAAAGTTGTCACGAAGCAGCTTTACAGAGTCCAAGTTCAAGCCCCTAGTGAACAAGCCAGTAAATATCATTATAATTGCCCAGCCCTACTCCATATTTTGACGCATTTTAGAGCAGGCAAGGCTCATTCATTGCTATAGATTTTTTAGTGAATGCATATTCAACCTTGCTAGCCTGTCTGTTTTAGCGTTTAATGTGAGATACAATTAATACCAATGATATTATGGAAAGCTAGGGGTCAAAAATATATTATCTATAAAATGAACTTGATTTTCCCTGTTAACTGTCTGTTAATGTTCCAGTGGGTCATTGCCAATCCCTGCTGTAACAGGCAGCAGTGCGTAAGGAGATGAGATGACTGTGACCACAAAATTGAATAGTGGGGTCACGGCTGGCCAGGTGGAGAGATGGCATTGTTGAGTGGCTATTTTCCTCCAAATGGCCTTAAAAACATTTTTTCTTTTTTTTCTTTTTCTGAAGATCACATGCATATTTAAACCAGTTAATGGCTTTTGTCTGTTTGTAGCCACTTGATCTGTTCTCTAATGGCAGAGCGACATGGCCTACAGGCAGATGAAGAGCATGGACCGCGTGTTGGGGCCAGAGATGCTTTTAAGCCAGTCCTTTAATGCTCTTCATCATCAGAGAGTCCTCATAGACAAAAGCATCACAAAGGAGAAACAGGACATTTCTGGACTGGAGTAAGCAGTTTGCTGTCCTGCACTTTTTAATTTTTACATGCTTTTGGGCCAAAAAAAGATAAATGACAGAATTTACTGATACATGTCTGAATCTAGAGTTTCTCCAATATCTATAACAAGTGGATCTTATGTCTGCTGACAACCATAAAACATTTGCACAACCATAATAAATGCATTTTGGGGAAGAACAGGATGTTTCTTACCTGTCATTTATGTCAGAGTGCCACAGCTAATTTGCCACTCAACAGTACTTTACAGGATATTAAAGTGGTGAAAGTGGTGAGAGTAGGTTTGGTGTTTAGATTTTATTTTGAATGTGAGTCGTAATGTGTTAATAATGGAAGACAAGAGGAAAGATGCTGTTGACTGTTCTCAAATGATCTCAAATGATTACAGTCCTCGTCAGGATTCAAAACGCACTCACATTTGTAAATGGTGCATATGGTTAATATAAGATTTAGCTCTTGGAACTTGGAAAGCTTCTTTGCTTTGGAGTCTTAAGAAGGGATAATATCATTCATGGGATGTAGCAATATCAGACAGTAGTCAGGAGCTAAGTCTGTGTGAAATAAGAAGCTAAGCCTGTGTGTTCCACAGCATTTAAAAAAATGAATGTAACAAAATTAAACCACCGAATGATTGAAAAAAACAGAATAAACCCTCTAACAAGCTACATATGCACTTCAAATAATTCCTTTAAATGAAGTTATTTACTCAAAATAAAAAAAAACTTAAAATGTACATCATTATGCAACCTTCCCTAAAGACTATTTAATTTTTTCTATACTAGATTTCTAAATAATTTGAAGAATACATGAATGCTGAAATGTTTATTTTCAATCAGCTAGACAGCAGCATACTGGCAAAGCAAACATCCCATTACTGGTTTACAGGTCAACTAATAGCAGCTTCAGCGCTCTTATAGTCTTATACAGCCAATCAGAAATTCCATCAGGAAATTACCATCTAGCACACCACTTTCTATGGGCACAGCCTAAACGAGTGATTTACCTCAGGGGAAGTACCAGGCAGACATCCATGCTAGGGTTCTCTTTATTAAACAGAAATGAAACCTGGCTCGACGGCTGATACATGAAAACAGAACGTGAAACATAAACCAGGAATGTGAGGCGATGGACCGATAGTGAGGTCCACACAAAACAGAACTTAAATACTGACAATAATCACAGAACAAAACACAAGGCAGGTGGAAACTAAACACGTGACAAAAAGCAGACATGAAATCAAAATAAAAGTCCCAAAAACAGACAAAGCAAAACCAACACAGCGACCCCTAACGGTCAGTGGACGAACCGTGACAATAAGATCCTTATCATCAAACTAGCTTTAAGAGACAGACTGAAAAGCTGTCCCACTGTTCATTTACGGTGTTTAACAAAAGAGTCACTGAGGATATTTTGATATAAACTATGAACGTTGCCAAACAGTGTGTTTAAAATGGATCACATGTATGTTTAGACTTTGATGGAGATTAATTGGCATTCTGGAAGAGCCGAGGGAATTTGGAATGTGTAATCTGTGACCAGGCTACAAGAGCCCCCCACATTCCTGTTTACAAAATCCAATTGAAATTTTCAAGGTAATAAATAATTTTTGGCTTTCGACTTACACTGAGCTCTGAAGTAGAATAGAATCTGAAGAGCATCCTCTTCACTTTTTATTGATTCTCCTTGGCAGTTGCGGTTCTGAAGAAAGTGGACTTTAGGGGAAAAAAAGTGACGCAGCGTGATATGTTTTGATCTCAGGAAAACAAGGAGACATTAAAGCAGTAAAAAGAAAAAACACTGGTGTTCATTCGCCAGATATTTATAGCCTCTAAGCTTTTTCAAAACTGTTGGATGCTCTGTCTACACATTCAGAAAGTAACGTAGTACCACAGCAAGGTCAGAAACGGTATAAAATATACCTCACTACTACTGATGTTTTTATAGAACTGTAGGATGTTCCATTTTCTACTTTCATCCATTTGAGTGTTCAGTGTGATATTGCTGTTTCATATTAAACCTCATATTAACATGCGTGTCATTTACTCTGAACAGATACGGGAGATGCACAGGAAGATTGAAGGAGAGAGGAAAGCTGCAGCTTTTGAGGCAGACTAGCGCAGAAATACAGGACAACTTGCACAGGTGTTTCACAAGTCTCTATCCTCATTCTGATGCTCTCTCTCATTCGGATTCTTTTTTTCACCAGCCTTCGTCCATCTCTTTTTTCATTCCTGTTTTAAACCACCTGCAACTCCTTTCTTGCTCTGTGTTTTTTATATTCTGTGCTTTGCATTTTATCATCTGGCTTTTTGGCCATCTGCAGTCTGGGGAAATCTGATAAGTCTCTCTCTCTTCCCCCCTTCCCTCTCTCTAAACCCCTATTGTCCACTGCTCAAAGTAACTAATGAATTGGCTTTGCCATCATTAATTAGATTGTTTTTAACAGCCTATCACAGTCTATTTTCTGTGAACCGCTGTTGCTCCTTTAGCTGCCAGGCTGGCTGCCCTTTCTCAGGCCTTTATTGATTACAGATGAGCAAAGCTCTTCGCTTTCCCTCTGCACTATTGACTTAGTTCACTATACCACTACAATATTTTGGTTTCTGTTCATAAGAGCACATGCATCCAATTTTATTCTGTTTCTGTAGGAGCTGGTTTCAGTGATGAGCTGTTTGTACAGCTTCAGACTCTGCTGGGGCTAATTACAAAGGGTGTACAAATAATGGAAACTCCCTATGAAATATTCATACTCATCCATTTGATCAGGTACAGCTAACTTATTGGAGTAGTTTGTAGGTGTACAATTACTGGTTGAAGCCCATCTGTTCATGCCTGATTTCTACTCTGTTCTTCAATATAAAGGAACCATGATAAGTCTACTACTCACAAATCATTTAGGTGATGAACCATACCAAAACGGTTGTGGCATGTTAGTGTGCGGTTGGTTGCCCTGGTGTATGGTGAGTTGCACTGCTTTAAGTGCATTAGGTTCACCTGCATTGCAGATTGCACACATATTGGAGTCTGTACACACTGTGTACATTTGCTAGCCACTGTATTATATACAGCTACCTTATTGTTACATTACATTATATTCATGTGCCATTCATTTACATTACATTAATTTAACAGTTTTATCCAAAACATCTAACAGCTTGCAGATAGAGTTCATAGATTAGGGAGTGTAGCTCATTTTTTTTCTACCCACAGGGCAGCGGGTTCCTTGATCTGATAATGTCCATTGGTAAATGCAGTGCTCACTTAAAAAGCAAATAACTCTATAACTGTAAAAACTGCAAAAATTGTCCTGCAGTCAAACACATCCAAAAAGGGCTTTATCTGGAAGAAATACTCCCATACACAGCAGAATTAAAGACAACCTGTTAATCCCCTGCATGCCAGGAGAGTGTGCATTCAGCCTGTAGCACAGCTGTGATTATGGTTTAAGGTGGAGTTCCTGCATTCCCCAGATACAGAGGAGAGATATGGAAGTGCACAGATTGGCAAGGCATGTTTCTGTGAAGTATAGAACACAGAAGCCTTTAATATTGAGAAAAAGATATGATGTTTGAATTCTCAAATAATACCTTGAGCAGAGCGTACATCAGAATGTCAGCTTGTGCATCGCAGTACTTGCAGTAATAGAATGAGAAAAGGCTGATCTGCTGATAGGGTTTTTGGTTACTCTGTGTCTGCTTTTGCAAAGCTGTGTAAGGAAAAGATGGAGAGCGGAAGTGTATTTGGATAGAAAAGCAAAATGGTAATCCCTTGCTCTTTTATCAGGAGCTGACTCGAATGGGCACAATCTACACACAAACTGAAACGCAGAGTTACATTTACTTACTTTTCACCACCCTGGGTTCTGACAATCCATGGTATTGCAGCCATGGATATTACATGAGCCTTTAAAAACTTTACTGGAACTTGTTATTAATATGCAGTCTTTGGGGGAATAAAAAGTTCAGCACCCTTATTTTAACCAATGCTCAGCTCTGATGAGAGAGAAGCAACAGAAAACATACTGGTATTAGATTGAAAATAGTTGTCTGATCATTTAAAGACAGATTTAAAAGCTTTAGAACTTGTTCTCAGGCTAATAGAAACATGATGCATGCTGTGTCGACAAAGGGGGCCCCAGATATGGTGAATTTAAAAATCTACACATTTGATGAAGCATGTCTTTTCGAATCCTCGGGCACTGCAGGAGACTCATCTGCAAAAAAGTCCTGCAGCAGGTCAGTGAGTACGCTCTCATCAGGTATTGAACAGTGGCTTCATTCTTTTCCCCTATGACTCACTTTTTATGTCTCTATGGCATTTTCTCTGCTTTTGTCTGTTTGACATAAACAGTAGCAGTTTTACTGTCAGCTCTACAGAGGCAAAGCTGCTCAGAGGAGCAGCTCAATGAGAGCAGCTGATAAAGTGCCATTCTGTTTGTCACTTTGGGAAACTCTCTTTACTGGGGGATTTTCTATTTTCTCCAAATATATCAAGCTAGTAAAGAATAAAATAGAATAGAATAGAACGAAATGGAATATCTTCATTGTCACAATAAGATACATTTGCAACTTCCATTCTCTATGCTCTATAGTAAAGTGAACACCACACAGCATAAACAATGTGAAATTCTTCCTCTGCATTTAACCCATTCACCAAGTGAAGCAGGGGGTTGCCACCAACAAGGGGCACCCAGGGAGCGGTGTGTGGGGACAGTGCTTTGCTCAAGGGTACCTCACTGATGACACTAGCAGTGCTAGAATTCAAACCCACAACCATCTGGTTACAGGGGCAAAGCCCTAAACACAAGACACTAAATAAAATTAAAATAGAACAACAATAGTATAAAAAGCAACAAATGAATAAATAAGAAAGAACAGTACAAACAGTGTCGGCCGTAGTAAACAAGTTGGCTTGTGCAGTGTAGCACCAGACCCAGTTAAGTACGGAAACTTAGCAATTAGATATAAGTATGCAGACTCACCTTCAAACTCCATGAAAAAAATACAATTATGTTTCTTAATATATCGTAATATATATATTTGGCATTTGTATGCATTTTTGTCATATCATTATGAATAAAGATCCTGTATGCACCATCAAGCCAGTTCATTACACAGACCTATCATGTATCGCATATTCACTATTTTTATCAGCTCCACTTACCATATAGGTGCACTTTGTAGATAAAAATGGCAGGCCATCAAATTATCATTTGTCCCCCCCCCCTTTTTACACCTTTCATCAAAGGTGAGAACACACACACACAAAGGTTGCCTGTCAGTCATTTGTTAGCCCCCTTTTACCCTGTTTATTGATGTCTGGACTGCTGTGTGTGATACACTCTGTCACACACACTAACATGCCAATATCACATCACCGTCACCGCTGTGTGACGAATGATCCTCTCACTGGCGGTCCTGTGGGTGTTCTCACCTTTGATGAAAAGTGTTAAGGAGGGTGAAACAAATGATAATTTGATGGCTTACCATTTTTATCCACATAGTGCACCTATATGGTAAGTGAAGCAGATAAAAATAGTAAATGTTTGTAGATGCAAGGAAGGTCTAAGTGATAAACTGGCTTGTTGATGCATACTTTATCTTTATTTATATACAGTATATAATATGTGCATGTGTGTTTCTGTAAAACATGATAATATAGTCCTTCATTAGTCATCAGTCATACTACAGGGAGGGGGATCATAAGGAGCATCAAATAAATTCATTAAAATATATAAAATATTACAGTTTAGTAAACATTTACAGTGATATTGCATGAGTGAACTGTCGGTGTTGGTGTGTGTGATCTATTGGGAGCAGTTTTGATTGAAAAGTCTGACAGTAGCTGGAAAAAGGTCTCTCCTTCACATATCATGTTTGAAGCAACCTGTCACTGTAGGACTTTCTCAGTTCTATCAGAGTGTCCTGCAAGAGGTGGGACATGTTCTCAACCAGGGAGGGTAGCTTAGCTATCCTTTGTCCCTCTAACTCCTCTGAGTTGAGCAGGCATCCCAGGACAGAGCTGGTCTTTTTAAAAGTCTCTTCCTGCCAGTAGTCGAGATGTTGCCGCCCCAGCAGACCACTCTGTAGAGTCAAAAAAGGCGCTGAGGAGTGTCCCCTACACTGCAAAGTCAGTCTGCTCTCTCCTTTCTTATTTAATGCATTTGTATCGTCAGTACATTCTAGTTTATTATTCAGGCAGACATCCAGGTATTTGTAAGATCCAAAATTTAAGATTATTATTTGTCACATACACAGTTATACAAGTACAATGTGCAGTGAATTGTACCCCAAATCACATCTAAGGCTGTGCAATATTTCAATATAGATAACCTAGTCTTAAGATTACTTAAATATATAGGAAAAAGATAGTAATATGAAATAAATAAGATTAAAAAAAAGATATAAAAAAAAGGAGAATGTTTGCACCTGTGGAGGCTCATCACCAGTACAAGTAAATGCCACCTAAAAAACTGTTAAAGTCTTGTGGTGCAGGGTTTTCAGCACTGGTACCATGCAGGACAATGGGGGTTGCAGTCAGGACTGGGCAGAGGGTGGGTCAGACTACTGATCAAAGCATTGAAGAAAATGTCCAGATCGTTAATCTATTTTTTACTTTCCTGTAGCAGTTTTAGCAGATCCTACACCCCCCTCCTCCCTGTTTCATCCCTTATCCTACTCGCTGTTCTTTTTTTAGTTCCTCCCTGTTTGCTGCTCTGGAGACCCCATTTTTTGAGGAGAGCCTTTTTCTCAGGAGTAATGGAGTTTCTTTTTTGTCTAAGGCACTGCTAGGTATGATGTATGTGTGTGTGTGTGTGTGTGTGTGTGTGTGTGTGTGTGTGTGTGTGTGTGTGTGAACTGCAGAGACAACTGGGCCATGTGGAGAAATCAGTGCACTTTCTACAGGAGGAAAATAGCCAGACGGCCAGACCTGAATTACTGTCTTACAGCTGTGAGATGTGTCAGCACACATTCATATTTACATATTACATATTCATTCACTAAGCACTCATTATCACACATGTAAAAAGGTTTAAAATACAGGTAACAAAATCAGGTTACTTTTGCTTTTTTCTAAGATCATTTGCTTCATCAAGCACAGCCTAAACAATATCTTTTATTTTGTCAGATATATTAGCAATCAAAGTTTAAAATAAAAAATTGAAAAAAAATTGAAAATCTCTGTTGTCTGGTGGGAAATTTAAAGTGGGTTCAGGAAGGGGTAGAGCAGAGTACTGGTGTACTGAAGCAGAGATGCTGCACTTCTGTTGCTGTGCTCACAAAATGCCACACACAGTATGACTCACTATGCCAGCCTGATGCTCCACCTTGACCCACTTATACACTTGAAGGTTCTTACACGCACTCAGGAAGAACTAAATTCTAGGGATCAAATGCAAAGTGCCCACCAGAATT
>JBBIGB010073831.1:0-16878 GCA_037577075.1 Alestopetersius hilgendorfi
AACTAACGACGGAAGTCCCTTAATATTGTTAAAGTTTTGAAATATACATTCTGTTACGGTTCGGTCGGTGGCCAGTAGAGGCCACTGCTTTTCAGTTGTTTTTGGTTCTGTTTTGGTACTGTTTTTGGGGACTTTTATTTTGATTTGTTTTGTGTCACGTGTTTTGGTTTCAGATGTTTTGTGTTCTGTGGCTAATGACTGATGTTATTTAAGTTCTGTTTTGTATGTTTCACACTCTCAGTCCATCGTCTCACATTCGTCTCATTTTCGCCTTACAAACGCCTTGTTTATGCCCTGATTTCTCACGTTTATTCTGAGTCTGATTCCGGTTCTCTGGTTCCTGTTTTCTTTTGCGGCCATTGCGCCAGGTTTTGTTTTTCTGTTTTTGTAAATAAACGTACAATCACAGCATGGAACTCTGGTCTCTAGTATGCTCCTTGGCACGAGGCAAATCACGACAGGGGTTTAACCCCCCCTGTCATGACACATTCACTCTCCAACCATTCAGTCCATATATACGGCAAAAAATCAGCACATTTTCCAATCACATTTTTTGTGATGTCAAAAAACCAACATATTTACATTTTAGCCCCACCCATTCACACTGGAGTACTCACTAGCGTTTCATCCCCATGATACCCTCAGAATGAGCAAGGCAAGGTTTATTTATAGAACACATTATCATACACGGAAGACATTCAGAGTGCTTTAGGAAGATAAAATAAGCGTAAAAAGCAAGGTAAGCAGTGAAAGTAACCATCAAATTTATATTGAATAAAAGTAGGATTTAAGAGGAAGTTAAACAAAGTAAAAGAAAATAAAAGAATACAGAGAAAGTGCATTCATTTTAGTGCAAATATTATTGGTAGCTGAAAGCAGCAAGGTTATATTTAAGTTTCTTTTTAAAATTGGACTGTCAGGGCAGATCTGATCTCCACAAGGAGCTGGAATCAGCAGTGGGCAACAAAATTACATTTTAGCAGCTGAAATACTAGGGAGCCAATCAGAAGAGAGATCATTTGCATGCATCAGTCTTAAAGGCACAACAGTAGAAACATCCTTTTTTATTCTAAAGGATAAACAGTGGTTGGGAAACAGTTTTACAAGAATGAATTATAATAAATTATGAACTCTATTTTTGGTTCACAAACCTGCATAAAATTAAACACCTTGACCAATCAGGGTCTAAAATAATCACACTTTTTTTGGATTACATGAAGACCTTGATTCATCAGAACACTCACTCACATGGAGCTGTGATTGGTCACCCTGTCAGAAACACTTTGATTGGTTAGAGGGTCATTCGCATATTGCAGCCTTCTGTACTTTTTGCCGAATGACATGACTTGGAAGAAACATTGAATTCAATCTCTTAATGAGATCCATCTGATGCTGAAATGAATGTTATTAAACACACACGAGCCAAAGTATGACCCATGCATGAGGACACTTTTCCACAGGTCTACAGGAACCGTACTGTACCTAAACTGTACTGCAATGGCACAGAAGTTGTATCACATTTGGATGTTCCAGTGTATCTCAGCCCGGTAACAGGGTTTATGAACCAGCTGTCAGAGCTGCTTTAGTTATTGTGGTCTTTTATCATATATAGCCTTGAGTTTGAGTTTTTAATTTTTTCTTGCCATTGTTTAGCTATGCGCTAAGAATTGAACCCAGGTAACTTGTTAGTGATGTCCTGGTTCACCTTTGCATTTTTCACAGCATTTAAGATAAATTTGTTAACATCATATAAAACTCCCACATTTTGTGATGACATTTTGGCCAATCAGAAAGCAGTGATGTTGTCAAATTGGCTGCAGCCCACTTTTATCCCTGCCATCCAGCAGCTTGGGTTCGGCTCAGGTCGGGGTTATTTTTTTGTAATGGAAAAACATTTGTTTACGTTGCGGCACAGTTCCATCTGCCAGTGTAAAAGCATTATATGTGTGTTCGTTTAACTACAGTGAGTAGAATGAGCTGAATCGTGTTTTTCCCTTCCTTTTTTTCAGGAGTCTTTGTATTCTTTAGCCCTGAAATGCCTGATAAGCCTTTCTACAATCATCCTTCTGGGTTTGATCATCATTTATCACGCCAGAGAGATTCAGGTAAGCTGAATTGTGAGGGTCACACTCTTTCTGTGTCCTTTTGGGTCTGGTGATCTGTGGTGCATCCTCAAAAGTGCTCGACATGGGGCTTATTATGACAGAATTAAGCGGTTTGCGCTGGATTGAAGGGTGTATTTCTTTCCTCGCAGCTTGATCAAATTATCCTGTGAAATCCCCTTGAGGCTCTCAGACCCCTTGCAGCTTTGCGACAGGGGGGCAGCCTTTCGGACGAAATAAATACACTTGAATGAAATTTGCGGCACTGGCACTGTTCACCACTAGGGGCGTATTTCCAGGTTAGATATGATTGATTCTGAGTTTAATAGTTACATTTTTTGTAAATATATCTCTTCTATTACTGGTTTGGCTCATTTTCTAAAATCTTCTGCTAGAAGTGCCACAGATCGAACAAAATGTAGATATAGGCTTATATAGGTTATAATACAAATAAAGGCTTATCATTATCATCATCAAATGTGGAATAGAACTTCACAAGCTTCACAAGTTGCTTCACAGTATTGTCATGGTTCGGTCGGCGGCCGTTAGAGGCCGCTGCTTTTCAGTTTGTTTGACTCTGTTTCCTGTTCTTTGTTCTGTTCTGCTTGTGTCACGTGTTCTTGTGTTCCACCTGTCTTGTGTTTTGCCCCTGATTTCTGTTGGTATTTAAGTTTGTGTTATCCTCAGTTATCTGTCCATCGCCTCAGTTAGTGCACGTTTTTGATCCTGTTCCTAGTTCTGATTCCTGTTCCTGGTTGGCCCGCGTGCCAGTTTAGTTTACTCTTGTTTTCTTTAATAAACGTATCAGCATGGATCCCTGGTTTCCCGTGTGCTCCGTGCTCCGAGGGAGCTCAGGACTGAGGGCTAGCCCCCTCAGCCCTGACAAGTATGCTCATTATAGACAGTATTTATCACAAATTGTTTGTGTTTAAGTTGGAACAAAAAGCACCAGAAGCATTAAATCTAACTAATCTAATAAAAATATTTTTTTTGTTGGTACTACCTTGTTGCTTGCGTTTATTAGTATAGTCAAAGGGGACATGTAATTTAAACTAAATTAACTAACTAAAAATTAACAAATTGACATACACAATTTTAAAATTACATTGATATGCCTCTAAACAGACCAAAATCATATTTTTCTGGATGGCATGAAGAAGCCTTAAGTTCTCTTAGATGTTGTAACGACAATTCTGATAAAAAAATGAAGCTTCTTATGATCAGATTTATCTCAATAATGAACATGAACAGACTATAGGTGTTTTTATCCAAATTTCTTTAAAGCCACTTTAAAAGCACTTTTTACAGCATAGCAAAATAACAACACACCCCTAGAATTTCATCAGAAAGTCATTAAATGTGTGGGTCTAGCATGGGCATGGACACACCCACTCAGAATGTGGCACAGAATTGAGCCACCCCTGATTTGTTTATATTTTGCTTTTATTCACCTTGTTGTTTTACTGGCACAGGCTACAAAGTGTCTAAAGATACAAGGTGTCTAATCACCAGTATACTGATCACCACCTGATCATCTGGAATCATCTGCACCTGTTTCATCACTGGTTCAGGACTTAAGTTAGATGGTCTTTGTTATGCTTGCATGATTCATATGTAGGTCACTGTGTGTCCTAACAAACAAAAAACATTCCTCTGAAACTGGACAGGCTCAGGAACGGAACTGTGATTGTTTTGATTTTATTTGTGTAAGAATAATGTGCATGTTTGAATAGCATCTGAAGATCTATTGCACTGTGTTGGGCTTCGTACTGTTCAGAGCTTTTGAAGCCTCATTTTAAACTCTGGGCTTTTTATTGTTCCATTTGAGGTGGATTAGCAGTGAATCTGGCCACGGAGGGGTTAAGCGAGAGCCTGTCGGCTCCACTGAGCAGCTCCAGCACTTGGATAAAACTCAATTTTATGACCTTGCGTCAGAGCGCTGTAGCGTTACGCACCGTGGGCTTTTTCTTCTGGGTACTAGTCTGTTTTTGTGGGTCGTACATCTGCACGTTGTGGCATTGCTTCATTAAAACACAGCGTCGGGCTGCTGGCCAGGCTGGAAATATGGAAATGCAATGCTGCTGTTTTTTTGTTCATTACACATCCATGGCTTTCCTTCTTGTCAGTGCTTGGAGCATGCACAATGTACCATAGCGGTTCTGTTGCGTTGTGATACACCTTATATTACATTAACACTCTAAAGGTGTGCTTAAAGACTGAAAATGCAGTGTTGGGAACAAAAATAACAATTGCTGGATCATGTTTTGCCGTGAACCGTTGTGCTGGTCAGAGGGCTCATTTGCATTATGCAGCCTTTAGTGATATGAGAATTGCATAGTCCAGTATTGCAGTAACAATTAGAAGAAAGTCATGAGAGGCAGTGCATCTCTGTGAAGGTCTTAGCAATGAACCACAAAAATACTTATTAGGGCTCCGGAGGGGCTTAGCTGTCTAAAAGCTGGTCCTATGTAATGATGCCATAGCCATCTGTGGATGAAAGCCCAATGGTCAGTGGGGTGGTCCTTCCTCTCTTGTTCCATCACTCAGCATGATGCCAGCAAGTTCTGATATCTGTTAACTCAGTGTTCCCCAAACCCCGGGCTGTGGGTCATGTGGTACCAGTCCATGGGCTGTTACTCGTGTTCTGTTGTTGGCTCGTTGTTATGAAAATGCTGTTAATAAAGCTGCGAGTACACATTGGATTTACGTTTATTATTATATTTTAAAAGTACCCCATTATTATATTTTTTAAATATCCCCATTTTATGCGTATCATTTATTTGTATAAATACGTTTATTTATCTGCCACTCCTTAAAGGCCGGGCCATGAAAATAGTTTCTGATATTAAACCGGTCCGTGACGAAATAAAGGTTGGGGACCGCTGTGTTAACTGACATAATTAGCAGTTAATGTTCTCTTCCAAGTGTGTTGAGTCTAATGATGCTGTATTAGTAAGTAAATTGTTCACTTGCCATACGTGAACACACCACAGCACACAGTGTGACCAGCACAAAATTCTTTCTCTGTATTTAACCCATTCACCAAGTGAAGCAGTGGGCAGCCAGAAACACAGCGCCCGGGGAGCAGTGTGTGGGAATGGTACCTTATTCAAGGTTACCTCAGTGGTGACGCTACAGTCCTGGGATTTGAACCCACGGCCTTCTAATTGCAGGGGCAACTCCCTAACCACCAGGCCATGAGCTCCAACAGCAGAACTCCCTAACCACCAGGCCACTTATGCCTTTAAGCAGAAGAAGGGGCATTTGGCTGAGGCGCTTATCCAGAGCAACTCACAGCCATTAGTTACAGGGACAGTCCCCTTGGAGCAACTGAGGGTTCAGTGTCTTGCGCAAAGATACAAGTGTAGAAAGTGGGGGTTTGAACCTGGGACTTTGGGTTAACAGGCAAGTGTTTTACCCACCAGGCTACTACCACCCACATGTGCTTAATGTGACGTGAAGGAAATCTTTACACTCTGAGTGCTAGTGGTGTTGTCGGATTGAGTTAAATGAAGTTCCTAGTTGGTGGAACTGGACAAAACTAAATTGGAGGGGGGGGGGAGCTTAAACAATATAATGTAATATAATGGCTTATTGATCTACAACAACAGTAATAACATAAAATATGATCAAATGTTCAATAAATAATTGAAGTTAATAATCAATTACTTTATTAATAATAATCACATAGAATAGTCTTACACCATAAACGTAGTGCATTTAGAAGCCATTGTTAGACATAGAACTTTGTCGTCCAAAACTGAAGATATAATGGTATTGTTTAAAGCAGAAACCTTCACCGTATCCATAGTTTTTACTCACCAAATAATAGGGGTGGGCGATATGACACTATGAGATTGATCGATGTACTAGATGATCTGTGTACTGACGATCTGCCCAATCAGAGAGATTGTAGTATCATCTACACCAGGGGTCGGCAACCTGCGCCTCTGGAGCCGCATGCGTCCCTTTCATCCTTATGTTGCAGCTCCCTGTGGCTTTGGAAAATAAATAAGAATTTAACACTAGAATGGCAGCTAACTGGCTACACCTATAATGACCGTGTGCGTCTGTTGACGCAGTGCCCAGTTTCACACAAGATGTGCCTACACCACATCCATATGTCTCTTACATAGCATGCTTGCTGCTCCAATAGGCCAATAGACGCGATTCTGATGAAATTACATCAGTTGACACTGTCAGCCTAGTTTGGTGTTAAGTGTATTTTATTTTTATCCATTGTTTTTTTTTTTAAATGGTAGTTTGAAATTTGAAGATTACTGTGATATTTTAACATTAAAATACAATGTGTTTATTTTGAACAGAGGTCTAAATGTTCAAAATGTTTTCTTTGAATGAATTAAATTTCACAAGCAACTCACTAGCCTAGTTTTGATACATAGCATTAAAGTAAAAATCAATATATGCAGTATTATCTTCATTTTAGATGTCAAAAAGGATTTGCGGCTCCCGGTGTTTTCTCATTTGTGGAAACCGGGTCCAAATGGCTCTTTGAGTATTGAAGGTTCCAGACCCCTGCTCTATAGAGACATTCTATCTATCTGTTACGGCTCTGATAAATGCTTAAAAACGATGCTGGAAAAACATGTCCCTAAGTTGATGTTTTTTTATGATCATATTGTAGACACAGCATTGCACTTTGTCATGTTAAAATAACTGTGTTGAATAATTCAGTAAGACTTTAAGAATTGCACTAGTTGCCATTTTTATTGTTGACCATTTTAATTGTTTTGTTCTCGTTGATTTGTCATTCTGAAGTAACCTTAAGTAATTATTTAGCTTTAAATAATCATGTTGGCAAAATTGCACAAACTGATTCAAATCTGTTCAGAAAAGCTATTTGTTAGCTGTTTAAAGTCAGCTGTTTAGTTCTTTAGGACAATATGTTTTACGAAGAAAATAGTTTGGTTGTACTGGTCAGTAACTTGTAGAATAGTAAAAATCTATAGTTACAAATCAATATAAATGCCATGATAAAATCGAAATGGTGATTTAACTGATATAATCGTGATATTATATCTTGGCCGTACCTCATAGCAAGTGTATGCTCCTCTTTTCATATTTTATGACAAACATTAAATGCCTGAGGAGTTTGGATCTTGTGACCTGAGACAGCTTCATTCAGCAGCGTAGCATCCAGAAACGACTGAAATACCACAAAACATGCTGTCAGATGCCTTGATGAATATTTCATACAGACTCTAATTGGCATATGGCTGAGATGCAAAGATCAATTCTCAGCTCTCATGAATTATTATTGCTTTTGTACATTGAACCACACAAATGTCATAACGGGACCCTCTAACCTCATCCAGAGTAGTAATGGCAAATCACTGCTCTAATAATGGGCTGTATCACTACTTACGTCATTACTTATGTACAATAGTGCAATAGTCTTATTGTGAGCAGTAACACTAGTTATATCTCTATTACATTCAATTACAGACTTAGTATAGAGAACTACTACAAACCACTGTTTGTGTTCATTAGTAAAATACGTCAGCAGTAATTTTATTTATGTATCTATAGTCTTTATATCCACCTCTCTTATTGACTACAGCATATTGTGTTTACTGAATAGTGTATATAGTACTAAGCATTTTAATGTATTTCTAGAGTTTATTTTGATTTACTTTATTTTGTTCTTGTCTTTGTGTTTCTGTGTGTCTGTAAAGTCGTAACATAAGCAATTTCCTCCGGGATCAATAAGCTGTTTTCTGATTCTGATTTTGATTACAATCTGGCTATAACATTAGGTCTACAGTGTACAACAGACGACTCCATTGTGCATCCACACACACCCACACACATAAACATGGCCTTACACACACACACACACACACACACTCATACGCACACACACATTCCTAAGTGGACCTCAGGGATTATAAAAAAAATACAAAATGTAAGAAAATATGAGCCCTTTAATTTCCTATTGTTTACAAAGACTGAAACAATGACTTGAAGCAGTTCTTACTAATGATCATTATCCATCATTATTATGATGAGATTGTTTGTAAGGAGCATTAGCATGCATGGTATTCCCTAAACACGCCCCGAGACCGGTGCAGTCCGAAACCCAAAATGCTGCTGCTGTTCTGTCGTTTGTGTGCTGTTTCCAGGCCATCGTTTCGTAGAGCATGGCTGTGTTTGCGGTGTGTTTACTGGATGTATATCATTATGAACGTCTCTTGCCTGCTGGATGCAGGATTGCCCAAGGGGTTCAATAACACGGCGCCAGATTGATTCAGCATTAGCATCGCGGGATTCTCCCAGCTACAGGCAAACCTAACAGACCATTAAATTAGTTTTACTTTCATATGGACACGTTTATTTTCATTTTAATTTTAAAAGAAATTGATCTCTTTTATTAGCGCAACCATTTTCATGCGATGTTGGTGCGATACAATTTGCGGTTTCCGCGGAGTGTAGAATTAAGAGATTAAATCAAAGACATGGGAAATTGATGACAGACACCAACGAGGGGGGCATTTCATGAATTTATTAGATAGTCAGAAAAATTTGTCCAAAGGGAAGATCTGGGGCCTGGGAAACACTCTCTAAACCAGAAATGAGCTTTTACAGCAAACAAACACTTTTATATTAAAACACATATGTTTGAGCTGTGTTTGAATTTGTGATTGTTTTCCCTAATCACTATTCCTTACAGTGGAGGACTATAGAACACTATTATGAGAAACAGAAATGTCCCCTAGTCACTATTCCCTAAATTCTAGCACCATAGTTAATTACAGTTAACATACAGTTAACTATTCTCTACACTGGAACATTATTTACATTTACATTTACATTGACGGCATTTAGCTTAGCGTACATCAGTGCTCTGGTAGTCCACAACTGTTTCTTAAATCTGTAAAGCAGCTTAAATCCATGTCCACTATTTAACCGAAATACTGCACATTCGGTGCACCTATACAACATCTGTCGAATACTACCCAACCAACACCTGCCAAACAATACCTGAACACCACAAGTCGTGGAAAAGTCAAGAGTTAAGACAAGAGTAAGGAAGGGTTTTTTGGGTTTTTTTGTGAAATAAGCAAGCTAAATGAGAGACAACATTAGTTGCCAAGGTGCTCCTTGAAGAGGTGGGTCTTCATTGTTGTGTTTGGGCAAAAAATGTGAGTTTATCACTGTATTTATATTGATTTGTAACTTTAGATTTTTTTTTTTATTATTCTGCAAGTTACTGAACAGTACAACCAAACTAAATATTTAACATTTAGCTTAGGCCAAAAAACATTTCTGAACAGATTTTAATCAGTTTGTACAGTTTTGCCAACATGTTTATTTTAAAGCTAAATAAATGCTTTATGTTACTTCAGAACAACAAATCAAGGAGAACAAAAAAATTAAATGGTAAACAATAAAAGTGGCAACTAATGCAATTCTTAAACTATTACTGAATTACTCAACACAGTTATTTTAACATGATATAAAGTGCAATACTGTGTCTAAAATGTGTTTATAAAAAACCCATCAACTTAGGAAGATGTTTTTCCAGCATCGTTTTTAAGCATTTATCAGAGCCGCAATAGAATAGAATGTCTCTATAGAGCAGGGTTCCTTCAATACTCAAAGAGCCATTTGGACCCGGTTTCCACAAAAGAGAAAACACCGGGATCCGCAAATCCTTTTTGACATCCAAAATGACGATAATACTGCATATATTGTTTTTTACTTTAATGCTATGTATAAAAACTAGCCTAGTGTGTTGCTTGTGAAATTGTATGCATTCAAAGGAAATATTGTGAACATTTAGACCTCTGTTCAAAATAAACACATTGTATTTTAATGTTAAAATATCACACTACAATAAAAAAAACAATGAACTTAACACTAGAACAGCTGACAGCATCAATTGACATAATTTCATCAGAATTCTGATTCCGATTCTGATTCGGATATAGTGACTGCCGCTGTACGATGGGCTCTGGGTCCAAAGCCCCCTATATTTAGTACACTACTATAACGACCTGAAATGACCCCTAGTCTTCAGAGTTCACTGACTGTTCATTGTGGTTTCTTGTAGCACTTTTAGCCCTGCCATCGTGCAGCTGTGGTTTGCATCACTTTATTTGTGATGGAAAAATATCAGTGGAAAGGAGCTGTTAGATCCCTGTGTATTGAATAGGGCACAGTTTTGCAAATATGGGATGGATGTGTGACCATTTTTTCATGAACCTTATTGAGGATGTGTTATCCTTTTAAACACTGTCCAGTATAAGGAGGTGTAAGGCATGCTGCGGTTAGCCAGCGCTAATGTTTGTCTTAAGACGTTATGGTGGAACCCCTTCCTAAATGGGAGTGCAGGGAGTTAAGTTTGGTGAGGGTACGTAGTATATCAGGTGGTACTGCTGATACCACCTCTTGTATATTTAATGAGAGTTGTGGTTTTCGTGACAGAATATGATAGGAAGGCAAGCATGGCTTTGCATTGTGGCTGTCAAATTGTATATTATCAGTCCACAGCATATGGCTTATTGACTTCAGGAACAAGGGCCTGTTTTTTTAAAGAGCCTGTATCATTTAAGCACTTAAATGATCTCTGATTAAAAAATCTCTGATTTTTTCACAATAAATCTCATTTTCGATTTTAATTTTCCCCTCCCCTCCTCAAAATCAAACTACAGATGACAAATAAATTGTTCAAAACAAATGTTAACTTTATTTTGTTTTTGTTTTTTTGTTTAAGGTTAAAGTTCAGTCTGACACGTATTTTGGGTCTAAAACGTTTAGCACGTAAATGAATCCTGGCTTTTCCACAGTATGCATGGGCACCATATCTTTTGCAATATACATCGCTACAGCATTTGTTATCGTGCATGTAAAAACCACATGTGATCACAAATGAACATCGTCTGATGTAAATAACATGATTGCATGAGGCATGCCTGAAAGTGCACGTGATCACAAAACCAATGTGCTTATTCACATGTGAATCATTGTTTTTAACTGTAAGTACTAGTTAATCTCTGGTTCTACTGTCAGTGACGTAACTAGGACTCCCAGAAGGCCTAAGGTGACATCTTCCTCACAAAATTTGTGTTGCCTAAATCATGTTGGCTGATCGTGGCCTAATAGACTTGTGTGCAACTCCTGGGGGGTCTAACCAATGGGAGAGTTCCCTTGGCTGCATCTACCTAGAGGGAAAAAATCTAATTGGACAATTTTCTGTTGGGCGTTTCAGTAATTTAATCCTGTTTTTACGGCCAATAATGAAATAAGACGATCGCAGAGTTCAAATACAAAACTCAGAGTGATTTCACTTAATAAAAACTATAATTTAAGTCTGTTTTCTTATTCCCGGACATCATTAAACATCTTCTGAAGGCCTAGAAGGCCCTGATGGTTCCCCAGTGGATGTTACCCCACTGGGTTGTTGCTGGTTTGTTCCAAACTTCTTCGAAACCTGCCAAGTATTTAATTTTAATGTGCCGTTTTCTGTATTCTCAGTTCCTTTTAAGCATTGAATATAGAGAAGGGCTTTTCAGCTCTGCTCTGAACCTGGATTTGCTTTGTGCTTTTGTGGTTCTTACATACTTCTGAAGATCAGAAGCAGCTTCACATAACAGTTTTATTGATAAGCCATGAATCAAGAGCATAAAAATAGTGCTAGACATGGTTTCTGTAGGTGCGAGTGCTGCTTTCATACCAGCGTTCTTTGGATTTTAAAATTAGAGCTGCTCTTCTCTGTCTCTGCCTGCTTTATTCTCATTATAATAAATGTATAAGAAGGAGAAGGCAGATACTAATGCATCTGACATGCTCTTGAAAACATCACATAATTGAAAATCTGCACACATGTTTTCTACATCATGGTATTTATAAGCTTTTAGAATGTGAACGTTTTTAAATTTGTGTTTTTCATTCTCGTTGTGAAGTCACTGTTTTGTTTCAACAAAGATTTACATGTGGTGCTTCTAAAAACCATGTGTTATCACATATGAATAACATGATTGCATGAGGCATAGTTGGAACGATACAGGTTTTTTCACAAATAGCTGACAAATAACGTGTCCAAAAAACGATGTGAATACTGGATCTGCAGTTGGTGATGAATCTAGGACTCCCTGAAACCCTAAAGTGCCATTTTTCTTACAGAATTCCAGCTTATCAGAACATGATTGATTTATTCAGTCACTTCCTAATTGTGCTGGTTATATAATGTGTGGGGCCTTCTGTTCAGCTCCTGAAGGCCTAACCAATGTGTTCTCTTTGCGGCACTTTAATCTCATTATAATAACTGTATGAGAAGGAGAAAACAGGGAATAAGACACTAAATCCTCCTGACGTGCCCATAAAACAGCACATAATAGAAAATTCCTTAAAATGTAAGCATTTGCTTGTATTTATTGCTATGTTATGGTATTTGTCAGCCTCTAGATGCATTTAGAGACATTTGAAGAGAGTCAAACCACCAACCCACCATTTGCTAGAGGTGCAGCTGATCACATCCATATGTGGGATTAGTATTGTAATGCCCCCCAGCCACTCTGACGGCAGCTGTGTGAACACAGTGTTGCGCATTGTATTATATTAGTGGAGCATTTCCCTCTTGATCTTGTCATCAGCATAATTTTTGGGGGGTTGTAAAGCAGCAAACATTTCAAGCGAGGATTGTAAATGCGCGCTACTTTATTATATTTCACCGAGCTGAATCACAAAGGCTTTTATTCCTGTGCCACTGACTTTAGTATTTAGGGCCTGCAAGCCTCAGAGGGGTATCAATCTTCGGAATGTTTTGCCCGAAAAATAAAACGTGCTTGCGATCCAAATGGGCCCACACCCACTGAAGGCCGGAGCATGCCATCCAATCCAACCACATATTGATCATTAGTATACTTCTGATACATTATAAAATCATTTTCTCCCCTGGATGGATTGCCTCTGCTGGCAGGGTTATTAGTAGTATGGAACATGGCGACTTTAGCTGGCAGAAAAAGGCAGGGATCCTTTCCAGACCACTCGTTTTCCTTTTGTATGTTTTTAATTCAGAAAGTCGTCCAAAGAGACCAGGAGGCCATTCAAAACATTTAGCACGCCCAATTTCCCTAATATACACAAATGAGTCCTGCATGGGACACCAGAGGAAGTCATTAGTGTGGGTGGTGCTGGGCTATGGCCTGCTGGCATGGGCTGATTTTAATTAGGGCTGGGGCAATAATCTGTTTTGGTGAAGCGATAAATCAATACAAATTATTAATAATTATATATAGATATTGATTTGTATGTATTTAAAACTTAGAGCAGTTTCCATTTCCACCAGAGGAGGCGTGACATCTATATTTATGCCTCTGGATTTATCTATTTGAATTAAACAGGTTGTTTTTTAACATATGTAAATTAACTCTGTTCTAATTGGCTGCCCTGTATACTTCTACAGACATTTTATTTAAAAAAGTGAAGAAAATTCAGTTCTTTGAAAAGCAAAAACCTCACATACACATCCTCCCCCCCTAATGTAGATGATCAGCCAAAACATGCTTAGGGTCAGAAGTTCTTATAAAGCTAACAGGTAATGAACGCTAATGCCCCAATTATAGCACAGTGCTAACTGGTCTAAATCAGAACGTATTCATCTCTAACCAAGTGGAGGTGTTTGGTAAACTCTAATAGACTCGATTACGTGGTTTCTGACACTGTACAACTTCACTGCTGTCTACGACTATGGACTGAAGTATAGAAATTCAGGCCTCAAGATGACCATTAGTTTCTCATTACATCTGTATGTGGAGTTTGTGTCTAATATTAGGCTATTTTTAGGCTGATTGTGAGCTGTTCTTGCTGTCGTTGTGCTGTGCAGGCGTTACTGTTATTATTATTTGATGAGCCCCAGCTCCAGAGGTTGCTGAATCAGCTTTTCTGCAGCTGGAAGTTATTGGTTTGTTAAGAAAGGTGTCGGCCCATGACAGCTCATAAAGAGCCGGGGGTCAGTAGGGGTCTGTACTGTAATACACAGCAGGACTGCAATTTACTGTCCTGTAGCATTTAGCAAAGGCTCCTCCTGGAGCATGAGGTTAACATTCTGCTGACAAGGAAAAACTAATTCACTAGTATGTGAATTAAAATCATTATTAAACTAAGGCTAAGATGAGGCTGGATATCGATGTGTTTAGTGATGCATTGAAACGGAAACACAGGGGAAAAAACAGAAAAAGCTGACTACATATCGTTCAAATAAAAAATATCTCAACACTACTGATATTTTCACTGCTGCCTCTTTAAATGGCCCTTAGCAAAAAACTTAAAATGGATAAAAATCTTTCATTTCACTGTCTGGTCCAAAACAGGCCATTTTGAATTCATAGATTCTGTGTTTCCGCTGGTAACATTCCTCCTTAATCAAAATCTTTTGTGCCAAAGCAATAAAAATTAAAACAATTCACAAAACAGTCCCACCAATAAAACTCTATAAAACGAACCCCCCAACAAACTGCATTCAGCCCATTCACACAAAAGTTATAAGGAGTGTTTCAGCCCAGACTGCTTCTGAATGAGGCACAGTACAGAGCAGCTAATTTGAACATAGCTCATTTACATAAAAGGCAGAGAAACAAAAACAGCCTTTTTAATTGTATTGGAATAATAAAAGTTGAAACGTTGTCATGTATGAACTAACTGTAAAATACAGTAACTCCTCAGTTTTACGTGGATTAGCATTCGCGTAGATTCAATCTAACATGGATTTTTCTGAGAACCGAACTGTATTGCCGGTGCCGGTAATACATTGAAAAGTTGTCAACCACCATAAAAACAAGCATGGAGGAGGAGAAGCATGTAGCGTGACTGTTCTGTACCATGTCCTCCAAACCAACCCACCCCAGTGTTTAACTGTTAACTCTTATTTTGGATTAGTAAGCTGTATCCTGTCTAAACATGTGGGTGGAGAGAGTTATTTCAACGTTTGTACGAATGTTTGTTTTCGCTCGGGGCACGCTGCTAATGCTAACCACTAATGCTAATGGATTCTGATTATTTATTTACCTTTATATTAAACTGAGTTTAACGCAAAATTAAAGTGTTCTGGGAGCATATTTGGGAGCATATTTAGGATTTTACCAAATATTTTACCAAAACACAACATCACCATACGTGGGTGCTCTTGGAACATAACCCCTACAAAAAGTGGGGGATTACTGTATACACAAAAAATGATGGTAAACTTCCCAGTTTGAAGGCAAAAGGAATAAGTGTCTTTTCTCAGTTTCATTGGCACTGATGTTTTTGATCATTTACCACCCCTAAAAGGTCTGATGGACTGTCTCCCTACATTGTGTCAATGGGATCGTCAGCATGAGCTCATTGTTTCATTTGATCGTGAGTGTGCGCACGTGATCGTGTGGGTGTGGGTGTGAGTGATCGTGTCATTCTGCAGAGGATGTGGTGGATCTCTTGTGGTAAAACGTGTCCTCGACGGCAGACAGGTGTCACGTTTCCACTCTTCACCGCTGACCTGTGTGTTTTCACTGGGCACCAGTTCCCCAGGGCAGGATTACATTCTAGATACAACCCGATTAAACTGCGCTGCGTGGGTTTTTACACAACTGCCGTGTAAAGATTGACCACCGGCGGTTTAAAGAGCAGAGTGATGTTTCTCATATCTGTGCTTTAATGGTTTAATTGTTAAGCCAGGCCTGTCATAACCCTCACACACCACTGACAGAGTCTCCTTACTCACACACACCCTGGACCAAACACAGTCTCAGGTGCACGTTTCACATGTGTGTTGCCATGGAAACCACACTGTACCACCTGTACCACGAAGCTATTTTGACCTAAATATTAATATCGGGCCTCTAAAGAGCAACAATCATTCACATACTTTTGATTAACTTAAATACTAATCTTTTTATGGCATTGAAGCACAGTTTATGCTACACACTACCAGTCAAATGTTTTGGCACATACTGAGATGATCTACATTTTCATGGTACTCACTTAATATTTACAAAAAATATCTTTAGCATTATTTGCTAACAAATAAATGAACAGTATGTTCACCATTTGAGTTCCTTTATTAGCCAGAAAATGTAATATTTGTATTCATCACTATTTTTCACCCATTTCAGTCTTGTCTTCTCGCATTTAGTTTTTGTTTAGCCTCTGTGCCTTTGTTCTGTTTTGTTTCAGCGTTTCACCCCCAAATATGCTCCCAAAACACTTTAATTTCATTTTAAACTCAGTTTAATTCATTATTCTTAAAAAATGTAAAGATAAATCCGTACTGTAGAGTTTACACTAAACTCCTGCAGTGCTAGAATGTGAAAGTGACCATTCTGTCATACGTGAACACTAGGGGTGTGACGAGATCAGATTTGTCTTGCGAGATGCGTCTGGTCTCGCGAGAACATGGCGATATCCTTGCGTTACTAAAAGCTGCGCCTGTGAAGAAACCGGAAAGAAATTCAGTTCGCATGAAAGGGCAAACAACCCTCTCTCTCTCTCTCTGTATCTCTCTCTTGCGCGCGCGCCAAACCCAGACTCTCGTGTGCGCGCCAAATCTCGTTCATGACTTTTCTGGAGCACGCGTCTCTCTCTCTTTCTCTGTATCTCGCTCTCTTGTTCTGGAGTGCACGGATCCGGAGCGCACGTCTCTCTCATTCGTGACTTTTCCGGAGCGCGCGTCTCTCTCTCTCTTTCTCTGTATCTCTCTGTATCTCTTTCTCTCTCTCTGTATCTCTCTCTCTCTCTCTCTCTCTCTCTCTCTCTCGTGACTTTTCCGTATTTAAAC
>JBBIGB010074395.1:0-16869 GCA_037577075.1 Alestopetersius hilgendorfi
CACACACACACACACACACACACACACACACACACACACACACACACACACACACACACACACACACACACACAACTGGCCAGCTCAGAGCAAATCCAGTCTAGCAAGCCCATAAGATCCAGCAAGCGAATAAGTTATTTATTTTTTTTAAATAAAGTTTTTTTGCATGTTACAAGAAGAGATTGTTTTTAGGTCATCATGGGAATAGCCCAGTGTTATAAATAAAAAAATATATTACAATTATCAGAAAAGCCAAATAATTGTATTCTCTAAGTCACCAGGCTGCAACAGTAACAGATGTAAGTGTAATTAAAAATAAGCGTCATTCTGGCTTAACTCAACTAATGGTCCATGCTTAAACACCTAGCAGTTTATTTGCCAATATGAAAATGCAAACATTTATCTGGCTCCTATAGTGTGGAAATACAGTGCTTTGGCCTTATTCAAAATATCTATTTATTTAGTTTGTAGCATGTACCCAACTAAACATAAAATATTCTAAACCTGTGTCCCTGTTCACTTTTGACCAGTATTCTCTGTCAGTACTGTAAGGAATCTAATGAAACAAGAGGTTTCTGATTCAGTGGTCCTGCTTAAGGCCAAGATCCTCAAGGAAACTGTCATTTTCACTGCGTCATTAGACAGATCTTTGTTCTGAGACTGCAGAGCATGGGCAAATATAAATATTGTAGCCAGAATTACCCATAAGTTTTATATGTAATTTTCCCTCTTTGATTAAAATTATATCTAGATTTCAGAAATTACTGCTCATTTTAAAGAAAACTCTTTTGTACCTTAAACCAAGCAAAAATCTAAAAAGAGGACATTTATTTTACCAAATATTTAACAACGGTTATCTCTAATGTCACTTAAGCACACGAGTTGCATACTTTGTCCGTCACTGCCATCTAGTGGCACAAAATAATATGACGCTATTTTATTCGTCTGGCAGGAGGACTCCAGACCAAAAATGAACAAACAAAACATTATTAACAAACATAACAAACATAAATTAAATAATAGCTCGGATCTCTGAATGCCTCAAGCAAGTGAAAAAGTACTCCAACACATTTTCCCCGCTTTTTATATAATGTGTTTTTGTATGTTGTTTTTTTTCCCATATATTTTCCCTAAGAGTGCTTCTAAATTAACACACGGCAAAAAAGTTAATGCAGCCTGGGTTAAAATGTTATACAGCTTCTGGGTTCAGTCTTATACAAATCTAAGCTGTCCTCAGGTTACTGTGAGAATGATGAAGGAGTTTTCAATATAGGACACGTTTAATTTTACTGTATTTAAAGGTTATATAATATTAATTAAAACAAGATTTCAATATTAAACTTTCTTGATCTCACTGCACTTCATATGTGGATTGTAGTTTTGAACATGCTAAAAATGGAAATGAACAGCTATATTATTAGCTATCGGTATATTATTGATCCACAAATTCTGTATCTGTGCAGCAGCAACTTGGATCATGGACTACAACATTCTACAGTGATCTACTAGCTAACAGCAGTGTTACTGAAATAAATTCAGAAATGCAATCAAATTACTTCTGTTAGGGACAAGTCAACTAAACAAAGTGGCATTAAATGAGGGGAAAAACACTAACCTTTACCCGATATTACTTCATTTTCAATGCGCCATCTAAATCCGAACTAGAAAGGAGAAAATTGCAAATGTTTTAAATGATGTGTGAATAAATAAGACAGACATAGACATGCACAAGGGGAGAACATACCTTGTTTTCTTTGTATCTGCTCAGGTCAGCAATACAATATTCTTTGAAGAGCTTATCATAATACTTCTTTGCAAGTTCTTTTTCCCTACAAACATGTCATATTTATTCTTGTCAGAGGCATAAGCAAAGTAGGCAACTGTATCTATACATTAACTTGGGTGTACAAAAGTTATGAAGATTTACCATGTCATATCCTCCTCATCCTCATCCCTCCAGAGAAAGCGGTGGTTTTGCTTCACCACATCCAGATCAGTCTTATCTGTAGCCCTGCATATATTTCATATCTTGCATCAAGTTTTGTAAACTTAAGTGAAAGACCAAACAGGTCTTTGCGGTCCTAGCGGTTAGCAAAACAGCCTACTCACACAGATCTTCTGAAGTCTTCAGGCTTTCCTCCATAGTACAGTATGTAATCACTGACAAACTTCTTATGTCTATCAAAGTGAAAATGTCACGTCAAGGGTTAAAAACTCTGGAAAGTGTTGTAAGAAGCAGTCTTACCACAAGACACTGAATGAAACATAAACTTCTACTGAAAGAATGTGTGCTTTCAGCAGAGAACTGAAATTTTCCTTAAGAACATGAAAGACTTTCTAAACAGTACGAACATGCTTTGGGCTTTCTACAAACATACTGCTGTAGAAAGCAAAAAATGAACTTAAATAAGAGAGACAATGAGAATGTTTAGCTGCAAGGATATGGCATTCATTGATATGAGATGATGCCGTCGGTTCCTGGCCTCCTCCCTGTGGATATAAAACAACCACAGCATGAAGTAATTGATCAACATTCTTAGAGCAGTAGTTCAGCAAAGCAAATTTAGACATTTACAGACCATATACTATATCTATATCTATAATACTAGACAAAAGTACAGACAAAATTCAGACAAAAAAAAGAACTGTAGAAACTTAAAAACTGTAGTCGCTTCAGTCTTAAAGTCTGAATTTTGACTGTACGTTTATCCATTTTAATAGAAAACAATATAACATACACATATCTGCACAGCATTATTTTCAAACTTCACGTGGTTTAAAGCTGGAGTATTTTGATTGTTATGCAGTTTACAAATACTAATGATCAAAAACTCCAGGACAATATCAAAGAAGCAGACTTTGGACACCAGAAAATTCTTAGATGACTAATTGTGTCTGAAGTAAGAATAAAAACACAAACTTGATTTTCCTCAGAACTGTTCTTTTACCATTATCCATACCTGTCCCATTCATCAGCAGCCACATTTCTATGGGCAACCTTGTTGCGTTTTCCAGGCTGAAGCGGCTTCTGCATAAGCTCATTTTCATATTTCCTGTTTTACAAAGAACAACGCACAATAAAACAAATACCAAAACTAGTTGACAATGCATAGGTATCAGTTGCTTATTATGAATAGTCAAACCTGCTGTAGTCAAGACTGCTGGCTTCTTTTGGTTGAAATGTAACTCATTTGAATGTCAATGTGCTTTGATCTTGTATACTGTTCCACATTAAATGTAGCAAACATCTCACCTCTTTTGTCCGTGTTGTGATGACCCGCTTTCACCTTCATCGTCGCTGAAATCGGAGTCATACCCGCCACCTTTATGCACCTACATAACAATGCATTTTAAATAGATCATCACTAGTCTAATCGCCATACAGCAATAATAAGAGTATTGGAGCAACACAGAAAAAGTAGAATTAGAATTCAATGCAACTAATTTTTTTTCAGGTTCCTTCCAGGATTTGTATATTCCTGCAACTAATGATCCTGTAGTTTAGCTATTAGGAGGCCACACCCCAAGATATCAAATACCAATTGTGAAAGGCTGCAGTTAAACTGGATCTGCAATGTCGTCCCAGTTTTGCACTCCTGGACAAGAACCATGAGATGAAAACCATGAAGCATAACAACCAAACATACTATAAAAAAAAATGTTGCATTGGCGATATCAGTGCCTGATCTCAGAAATGCTCTACAGAATGACACAACTTCCTAGAGAAACACTCCAAAATCTTGTGGAACACTTTCCAAGAACAATGGAAGCTGTTTCAGCTGCAAAGGGGGGAGACCAACTCCATATTAAAATCTATGTATTTGCATGCAATGTCATGGTGTAGTTCTTTGGTAGGATCGGACCAGACAGACCATCATTGGTTCCCAACGTACATCTATGAATCCTGGGTGACCCTGTTGTCAGGTCACCGACTGTACTTAGTATGTACTAACTACTGCATACCACTCTACATACCCTGCCATTTTGGGGATGCTCTGATCAAGCAGTCTAACCATGACAGTTTGGCCATTGTTAAAGTTGCTCAAATGCTTAAGCGTGTTCCTGCTTATAAAACACCGACTTCGAGAAATCACCGCTCATATTCTGACTAATATATCCCAGCCTCTGACAGGTGTACCTGTAAGTTGTTATTTACTTCACCTGTCAGAGCATTTGATGTTGATGTTCGGCGTATACTACCTGAAACACACGAGCGTAATTATAATCTATTGTACATAGAAAAACCGTTTCTCGTATTATTTTCTTATCATATGTTTTAATACAGACACACTAATGTTTAGCTCATTTTGAATTTGAATGTAAATTAACAAACTGGCACTGCATTCACTCTCAAAGTTATTAAGGGTTTAAATATGTACACCCTAGCATATTCTTGTTACATACAGTTCGATGACAATATTATGCTGCTGTTTCTGACAACAATAACGTCTTAAAGTAATGATTATACTCACCTGAACAAGATCGAGTCCGCCTTGATTCATTGTTCGTAAGGTTTGTTTATGCGCCGCCAGAGCGTGTCTTTCGCGCACAGTGATGACGTAAAATAAAACAGCTCCGGATCTACAAGTCAGGTGGAATCAGGAACTGTTTATAGATCGACGAATTCTGTCCTTCAGAGCTCCTAAATGGATTCCTTATTAATGCGGTTTCATGCCCGAAAAAAATATATTTAAAGCACATTATCATATACGCAGAATAAAATCAAGAATACCGTAGAAAATCAATCAAAGGAAACTGAAAGTGTAATAGAAGTGCACATAGTGAGGAGAAGTGAGCATCTCCGGCAGAACTAAGAGAAAACACCAAGATTATAACCATCAAATATATCAGAGCTCTATTAAGACGCAAACCATTGAGTGACTTGTGTCATAGCCATTGGTCGGTTTTGACCTGTTTGACTTGTGTTTTGAACATAGACATGTCAGAAATAAATATATACATTTTTAAAACAGGCTTCATGAAATAAGATAAGAACAGAAAGAAATGTATTTATCCTGAGGGAAATTCTTTTGTCATCCTCATGCTCAGTGCATTAAAAGACAATAGAGAATATTTATAAACAAATAGACAATAGACAATAGTGCAACAAAACATTATTGTAGGAAGATGACTGCAGCTCGGACATTGCAGTGTGTAAGATTTCGAGTACTGTACTAGCAGATTAATAGTGCAAACTGGTTTATGAAAGTGACTTAATCATTAGCTTTTAATAAATTTGTACACTGTCCACAGACTGCTGCTTTTACCTATACCATTTCCTATATAGAGCCTTACAGGTGACACCCTTTCTTAATGAAAATAACTTATTAAGACTCAGGAACAGGATGGGAACATGGGTATGAGATATGTATCTGGGAACAAGACAATGATGTTTTTGTTGTTAAGTTAATGCCACAACTTAGAAAGGAATGGTAATTGGAATCATTAAGATCATTCCCTCGCCTTTCTCGTGTCTTTGTATTAGGGTCCTGGTCCCAAGCATTAGTAAGCTGTAAGTAAGTAATTATGTTAAGAAGGAATGTTACTGGCTCCGTTGTGAACAATTCCTGTTGTTTTGAAATTTTCAATGCTGTCCAACTCCTAAGGGTGTTCATGTGGGCTTCACTCATATGGTTCATGTGGTTTGCCCAATCATGTGCATTTGTCATATTTCCAAAACGTGTAAATTCAGCGTGCAAGAGTGCAATAAACATACACTTGATTAAAAATTGCATCAAAGAGAACTTGAAGTGACTGGCTTTGCAAACAAACATAACATTTTTAGATTGTGTGTAGGGATGGATGGTAATGTAAATGTATGTTATAAAACTGAGATAAAATAATGCTAGTGTCAGATTCTGAATCTTTTACAGCCTGATTTGTGGTCGTACCTGTTTGCCTTAATCATGCTGATGTTCCGTGTTATATTTTAATCTGTTGTCTAGCTTTTGTTTTTCAATTAAAAACATTTTAATTTATATTGCGCTTCTCACAACTGATGTTGTCACATTTCAGCTTTACAAAATCCAGGTGTGAGTCCCTAGTGAGCAAGTCAAAGGGAACACGGGGTGATGAAAAGCTCCCTAAAGCTGGAGGAAGAAACCTCGGGAGGGAAACAAGACTCAGGAGGGAAATCTGCTTGATTTGCAGAGTGAGAGAGTCTCTATGGAGATAACTAACAACAGAAGACCTTTGTGTACAGACTTAATCACTGCTGAACAGTTGGCCGTCTATGTCTAAAAGAGCTGGTACAGTCAGTAGAGGTAGTCTTAGTTTTTTTGGGAGTCTCTAGTCCACAGCAAACAGGAACAACAATGGCCACCAGATCTTTTGAACAGTAATCACTCTTGGATGGGGAGAAAGGACCCACATGGGCAGTCCAAAGCAGCCGAACCGAGGACACTTGGGCAAGGGACCTCAGCAATGGCAGATCTAGGATGAGATGGTGACCTGGAGCCCCAATGATGGTCAGTCAGGTCAGGCAGATGGGCAGCAGTTCCCACTGGAAAAGGCTGGCCAAAGAAAGGGATGGGAAACAAACAGAAAATAGAGGTAGTTTTGTTTAAATTTACAGGGTACAAGTGATACCTGTAAAGAGAGCAAATCGAGACTCTGGCATACCTCAATATAACAGCTTAGCCAAAAAGCACCCTGAGAGCACCCTGAGACTCTGGGGCTCCCCAATTCCACCATCAACAAACGAGTGAATGTGGAGAGTGGTGGGACCAGCATCCCAGTTAACTAGAATTCTCTGTGCCCACCACTTCCCAGCTCTATACTCTTCATTTAATGGGAAAAGGCAATTGCAGAAAGCCTAACAAGTAGGTTTTCACCCTAGACTTAAGAACTGAGACTCAAACATTCAGCAGAAGGTTTTAACAAAGCTGGGGGCAGGGGGCTTTATATGAAAAGGCTTTTGTACCTCTCATAATTCTGGGCAGATAGCCAAGTAATTAAGTGAGGATCGTAGCAAGAGAAGTTCATGGAGGTATTCAGGTGTGAAGCCATTGAGGACTTTATATGTCAATAATAGAACAAAATTTGATCAGAAGCCAATGTAATTTTGATAATTTAGAACTAATCTTGGTTCCAGTGTGGACTCTAGCTGCAGCATTCTGAATTAGTTGAAGTTTGTTTAGGTTTATGCTGGAGCAGATTGACATCGGGGCATTACAGTACTCAAATCTTTAGATAATAAAGGTGGTAACTCATATTTCTGCATCATGTATGTATTGGCTGCTTTTTATCTTAGCAATATTCTGTAAAATACAGAAAGCTATTTTAGTAGCAGTCCCTATATGTGCACCTAATGACACCAAGATTTTTTTGTTGAAACTGAGGAACCAGCAAGATCAAGCATTAGACCTGACTGTTTGTTTCTAGCAGCTTTATAAAAAGAACCTCTGTTTATTCTGTGTTATGTGTCATCTGGTCTTTTATACCTTTAATGCATTACAACAAAATGTTAGTCAAAGTCAAAGTTGATAGGATGCTTCAAAAGTTTCCTAGAAACACAAGTGTCCTACTGTGCATACGTTCAATGACTGCCAAAAAACTGATGTTGTGAAACCGCAGCACACCGCTTGAAAGACATCAGATGACTTAATGAACAAGCTTTGCTCAATTTATGTTATTTTCAGATCATTTCCAGAACAGAAAGCAGAAATTCCCAAGCAGTTAAATAACTAAATAAAAATACAAAAAAATACAAGTTAAAATTCAAGGAAACATATTTATATGATCAGAACAGCAACTGCCTTATTCTGTAAAAAGTTCAAGATGAAGAGAAAAGAAGGGTTTAACGTTTAGATAGAACCTTTACTGCTCTCAAACAAAGAGGCTGAAAAAAAGCATCCAGCTCCCCAATAACTTCCATATGAAAATGTCATAATTAAATTTAAACAACTATATAATACAATTAAGTTTATGATTATAATAACTATAATAGCAACCACAATACAAAAAGCAATAATAATAACAACAATAACAACAACAATAATATGAAGAATTATTATTATTATTATTATTATTATTATTATTATTATTATTATTATTATATCCTGTATTTTTTGTACTTAATTGTCATGGCCATGAGACCAACAGTGGTGGAATCAGCGATCATCAGACAGCTCCTGTTACCCTCCCCCGTCTCACAGAGACGCAGGTGCATTTTATCCTCATGAATATTCTAATCAGCCCTCATTACTAATTCATTGTGGATCACAGAAACAAAAACACCTCGTTGGTCGCCGTCGTGCACACAGCTCAGTTTAATTGCATTGTGTTCTATGTTATAACTGATATTACAGTAAGCGATAAGCGAGGGTGAGATTTATATAGACCAGCCAGCGAGTCAACAATCATGTGATCATCTCTAGATGTAGATGTCAATAGATTTTCGCCGTGTTTTGGGTCCTCTTGTCCTCATGTGGCCCAGACCAGCCTCTCTGGAACGAATCGCTCGAATGGGCGCCTCGCCTCTGCATTCATTATCCAACAGAAACCCGTTTGATTTCTTTTTACTTAACAACACTGAGCTGCACCCCACCGTCTCACACCAGCTCGACTCCTCCACAGTCCACTAGATCTGATGCTACCATGGTGCTCCGTATGAATCGTCTCTCTCTGGCTCTTTGGCTCTTTCTATGCTTTCTGACAACGGAGAGCCGGAGAGGAAAGCTGCCGAGATGTCCACATGGATGCACCTGCACCAAAGACAATGCGCTGTGTGAAAACCTCAGATCCGTTCCTCACAGCTTTCCTGCAGACATCGTCTCCTTGTAAGTTTTCGCTCATTCTCCTTTGTTTCTATCATATACCTCACCAAACATGCAGCAGATCTGCCATCCAACATGCACTGACGCTCAAGAGTCACGTTGCATTGAATGCAATAGTTAATGTAAGGCATTTGAACGTAAATACACTATATGGACAAAAGTATTGTCCATATCTCTTAATTATGGAATGGGCAGAAATTCTTATAGAAGCATCTCGTGGAAAGCCTTCCAAGAAGAGTGGAAGCTGCAAAAGGGGACGAGCTCCATACTAAAGTCTATGTATTTGAATGCAATATCATAGAAGTCCCCGTTGTATTGTATGCAATGTTTATTCAAATGAATGTAAATGTGGACAAAAGTATTGGGACATCGTAATTATTTAGGTAGCCCCTTATTTTTCAGGGTCTGGCCTCATAAATGCTCTACAGAATGAATGGCCACACATTCCCACAGAAACTCTCCAAAATATTGTGGAAAACTCTCCAAGAATGTGGAAGCTGTTATACCAGCAAAAGGGAGGCCAACTCCATATTAAAGTCTGTAGATTTGAATGCAGTGTCCTGAAAGTCTTTGTTGGTGTAATGGTCAGGCCTTCCAATACTTTTGTCCATACAGTGTACTTCACTAAAGCACATTTAACATCTGGCATGCCTTGACAGTCAAGAGTCACATTGAAAGGCATTTGTAAATATCTCTTCTAAAGCTTTATATTTCATTGATTGGTTCTGTGTCACTTTTTTTGTTATTTTGTTTTAATGCCAATAGATCATTTGTGAAGTCTGGATTCAGCCAAATTGCAGAAGGAAGCTTCCAACATATTCCGTCCCTTCAGCTACTGTGAGTTCACATTCGTTTGTTATTGTTGTATGTTTGGTCTCAATCCTGAGAGGCAGGTCACCACGTTAGAATAAAATTTTTATTATGCTATGACTGTGCAGACACACAGGGACACAAAGACAGGAACAATGGAATATAAACATAGTCAAACGAAAGTAAAATAGAACAAGTATTTAGACCAATTACTGCTTGTTCCCTTGCTTGTTTTGTTTTTTTCCTGAGGGCCATTCTGCTCCATGTCTAATTCCCTAATGTGCTTAAAGCTGGTGTGAAAATTATGCAATGCAGCTGCTTAGAGGAAAGGCCATGACCTTGTACTCAAGGCTGGCCTTGTCCTTGGGCAGATACTTGAAGTCCTTCATTAACATACAGGCATACAGCTCCTCAAGAATGGCCCATGTGGAGAGAAAAACTCATTTAATCACTCTTAGTTCATGACTAAATTTAACATAATATCATGATCACAATAATGAACAATGGCCTACAGATCTGGCCGCTGGAACGTAATCCATATCAGTCACACCAAGAATCTTAAGAATGCCAATAGCCTGTTTTGGCTGAGGTACAAGAGCGTGGTGTCATAAATGTTTTGCTGAAATTCCCCTGCACTGGACATATTTGTAGCTTTCTGCTCTGAATAAATGCGATTCAGCCCCTTCCCAAACCTGCATGCACTTAAAATGGATGTGTTAGAGGGTGGAAATCTAAAATATGCAGTACAGCTTTGGAAGACACTGGAGGGTAAGATGTAGCTTTTTTCCTGAAGATAGCAGGATGTACCCAAAGCTTAACTGTCACTGGAGGCTATGAAAATATTCCCAATATCTAATCTGGCTAAAGGCTAAAATATTTTTTTAGTCAAAGGTAGTCAGTTACTGATTGATTGATTGATCTCATTGTATTGTTGTAGCAATTAAATATTGTCAAATGTTGAATTGTGACTATAAATCGTCTTGCATAATGACAAAGATCATGTGCACAGAACAGTCTTTTTTCCTGAGACCACCAATTTTTCACAAGTAACGCTACACACACACATTTACACACATTTGGTCTCAATCATGAAGGGCAGATCGCCATGTTAGAATAAAATCTTTATTATGCTATGACTGTGCAGACACACAGGGACACAAAGACAGGAACAATGGAATATAAACATAGTCAAACGAAAGTAAAATAGAACAAGTATTTAGACCAATTACTGCTTGTTCCCTTGCTTGTTTTGTTTTTTTCCTGAGGGCCATTCCGCTCCATGTCTATTGTTGTAGCAATGAAATATTGTCAAATGTTGAATTGTGACTATAAATCGACTTGCATAATGACAAAGATCATGTGCACAGAACAGTCTTTTTTCCTGAGACCACCAGTTTTTCACAAGTAACGCTACACGCACACAGTCACAAGTATTCTTTTGACCAACCAAAATGATTAAATAATAAACCACAAAAAGTTTAGAGGACAATAAAATGACACTATTCACTGAACCTGTGACTTTGCTTACAGCTTGTTTACAGGCAACTCGTTCGACTCTATTGATGAAGGTGCCTTCCAGGGATTACCACATCTGGAATATCTGTGAGTTAAATTGACCTTTATTATTTCCTTTCTGCTACCCTTTCAATAAAAACATGTAAGTGAATGTAACCCCACAACTTGATTTTTAGATTTATTGAAAACAACAAAATCGATTCAGTATCGCCCCAGGCCTTCAGAGGTTTGAAATCTCTCTTACACCTGTGAGTATATTCTATTTTTTCTTTTAATTTATTTACAGTCTAATCTATTAGCATACACTAATATTTTAATTTTTAACTTTTTATTAGGAGCCTTGCTTATAATAACCTGGAGACATTACCCAAAGATGTTTTCAAGGACATGGATGCCTTAACAAAAGTGTAGGTTGTTTTTTATTCATGTTTCACAAATTGGAACAACCATAATAAACACAGTCTGCCTTTGCATTGTTCTTGTTTATTAACTGACAAGCTGTTCAAGCAGGGATCTGCGAGGGAACGTGTTCAGCTGTGACTGTAAGCTGAAATGGCTGATTGAATGGATGTATAATACCAATGCAACAGTGGACCAGATATACTGCAGTGGGCCTCCACTTTATCAGGGGAAGAAGATCAATGACCTGATGCCTCAGTCATTTGACTGTATAACTGCAGGTAAGGAGGCATTCCTTTTTAAACATAGCATCCCAGTGTACACAGTTCTTCAAAATCCAGGAACATCAGCTTCTAAAACAATATATCTGTAAGATGCTTAGGCCCATGGCAGTGCATGTGGAATCTAATGGTATAACTGATTTGGTTGAACACAGTTATTTTTTGCTTTAAATTAAACATGACATCCATGAAAGCTACGTAGTTGTGGCTACTAAATGTGAATCACGAAAACAATAACACATGAGATAATTCACACATGAAATTTATGTGTGTCAGCAGCTGTCAGCATCCCCCTTCCACATGTTTGATATTAATTGGGCAGCATCCTCTCCAAATTGGTGCCACTCTCTCTGTTTATTGGCTGGGGCCATAAAATGAAAACAGGTAAAAATGTACTCGAGTACTGAGTAATGAGTACAGCTGTAAGTCTATTCTTTCTGCCTCTGCCAGTATTCTGTGGAAACATAATTCATTGCTTATTGCAACATGTCCTTCAGTAAAGTATTTTTTTTTTTCTGTTGCAGAGTTTGCTGCAGTGAAGACCCTCAAGTTTCAATCAATTTCTGTGGAGGCCTTCACCTTTGCAAACAATCAGTATGCTGTGTTTGCGCAACCCTTTGCTGGTACATGCAGCTTCATGGAATGGGATCATGTCAACATGGAGTTCAGAGACTATGACAGCATAGAGAGTAAGAGCCACCAAATACATTTAACAGCTTCTGCTTTAGTGATGATACCGGGATATAAAGCTAAATTGGAAAGTTTTAGACACTTAAAAACTGAAATCAAAATATTCCTTCTTTCAAATAGAGCTTTAGAAAATCCTTAATAAACAGTTTTAGGTACTCAACCAAGTTGTCCAGCTCCATGATTAACCATGACATTAATCCACTGATTTGGAGCAAACTGCATAATCACATGTCATAAATTAATTTCGAGAACTGAAACAAATTACTAAAAAAAATCCAAAGACAACTGTATGTCCGTGTACTTATCACTTGATAAGTTGAGTAATTCTTTTTTAGTGTTTGTGTATAAATTAGTGTTTTTTAGTAGACATGACACGATACCACATTTTTGTATCTGCCGATACGATACAAATCCAATACTTGCTGAGTCTTTTTTAAACAGAAAACAAAACAAAATGCTTGGATATACTTTGTATACCTTCACACAAATACAAAAATCATAACTGTGATATAATCAGGGAGAAATATTACACAGAGAACATGGTATAGTAAGATGTCCATATGGGATGCCATTTGTAAAAACAGCTTAAATTTAGAATTTAGAGGTGTTTTTTATCATTTAGCGCAATTTTCACACTATTTTCACACATTTGGAGCTAAATGTGTTAAAAATCCCCTAAATGGTGTGCTCTAAATCTAAATGTTGCACTTTTACAAACAGAGACTCTAAGTGTGGGATTTTAATGTAGCACTTTTACAAATGTCCCATGTTTACAATTGGCTGCTATTTAGCAGGGGACTGGACTGCGTGCTGTGATATCCCCTCACCAACATGGAGGATTGACCTTAAAGGATCTTAAATCTAAATGTTACACCGTTTCACGGAGATTGATGGTTGACCTGCCTAGAAAAGCCACGATCACGTTCCGTGGGGGGGATAAAGTATTGGGACATCCGGGTGAGGTGTCCTAATACATTCGGCAGTCTTGGCTTTTTTTTTCTTTGAGTCTAAAGTAACTCCAAACTTCTGACATGTTGGAAAGTTTCACACACAACAGAAACTCTTATTGGGTGATGTTTTACGTACAAATGGCAAATAAAAGTATTCATTTGATTATTTGACCAATAATTAAAACTAATTAGCTGAAGCATTAATAAGACCAAAAAACATATAAAGATCCTTTAATACTTTAACGATATGCTTAAGTATGCTTTTTATTTAATTTCACTGTATTTCTAACCTTATAGAAATAAACATTACATTTCTTCATTCTTGTATTCCACAAAATGTCCCAATTTCTACATCTTATGAATGTGTTTATACTGGGATTGAATGAAGAATGTGAGTTCAAATTCTGATATTGGTTCAGTTGACCTACAATTCTGATACTAGTGCAGTTTTAGTTGTCTGTATGTGGTGTTCATTCCTTATACACTATTTTGAAACAAAACATAGAGACTTTTGGGAAGAAAATGAATAGTTTTTGATTAAACATATATTCAGCCTGTTCTTGAAATCTACATATTTATTTATGTTGTGGAGCAACCTAATACTTGACTGCAAAAACCAACCACAATCCACTGACAAGTTATCCCTCAAACAAACTGCACTGTATTGTATAATCCGCCCTGTAGTGATTTTCATTCTTCTGAACGCTGTTGCTTGTCTTTAAAAAACTCCTAAGTGACAATGAAACCATGGTGAAGTATGTGGCTAACCAGTGGAAGCCGCTTTGTGCTTTTCTGGCCCAAAACCAAACAATTTCTGCATCTGCCTGGTGCCTTTCTGACTTTGGGTAGTGTTTGCCTCCCAAGGAATTGGGAATAAAAAACTGAAACCAATCTGACTTGTATATTAAACAGGAATTTATATCATTGTCATGATATTGTACCTAATGCTGACTCTTTTCGTCAGTTAAAATCAAATTCCATGTAGTGATTGTGAAAACTATTTTTACTTTCAGAAGCAGACAGTTTAGCTCTACCTTTTCAATCAGCCAAGATATTTAGTGTCCAAAGTAAAAATCATTCCACACTTACCCAAGCTGTCAAGTTAAGTAATCTCAAATAATTTAAATGACAAACTGTTACCTAAATATGGACAGAAGTAGCTCCAACCTTCTGTCCCCTGAACTGTGTTTGTACTTTTTGTCCATTTCTCTAAACAGTCTGTCATCATACTGTTCTTAAAATCTAACAGTTACAGAATGGCATAATTTCTAGCTATTTATATTTGGAAATATATTTAATTGGTGCATCCAACACATACAACTGTAGATACATTTAATATTACATTTATTATTTAAACATTTAATAATAATTAGGATTATTCTGCATTCTGCAAACATGTTCAAGATAATAAAAAATGTTAGTTTTCTTTCTAGAAAAAAATCAGGTTATCATTGGAGAATAGGCAAAGAATTGCACCTGTTTGTAGAGATATTACTTATAAATGCTACTTACTCCACTTTAAGAAAATTAGATTTAGCCTATTACAGTGCAGCTAGATTCATAATGGGAAATGTACCCAGCACTCTGATCTTCTTTCTAATGTTCAATCGACTTCACTGGCCAATAGAAGGTAGAAAAAATGGTTTTATTTAGCAATACATTTCTTGGGCAACTGCCAAATTACTTAAGCTTATTTTTACAGTGGAGGACGGAAAACCAAGGTCTATCCTTGTGTATATTTATAATTTTAGTACTTTTATTCTCAATATCTAATATTTTTATGCATTTTGTCATTTATTTTTTATTAATATTTCATTTATCAAGATTACTGTTACTGTATTGCTGTTATTATTATTACCCCATCTCCCTCTCTCTCTTTCTCTCTGCCTGTCTTTAATTTTACTTTATATTTGTCATATTTTCTGGCTTGAGCACTTTAGCTTGTTTCATTTTGTTTCTTTGTAGGCACTTCCACAGTGGTCTGCAAGCCGATGGTGATTGGCAGTCAGCTCTTCATCGTTGTTGCCCAGCTTTTTGGGGGCTCCCACATCTACAAACGAGACATCTCCGCCAACAAATTCATCAAAATTCAGGACATCGACATCCTGAAGATCCGGAAACCCAATGACATTGAAACATTCCGGGTCGACGGTGAGTCCTTCTTTGTCATCGCCGATAGCTCCAAAGCAGGGTCCACTACCATGTACAAATGGAATGGCAATGGCTTCTACTCGCACCAGTCTTTGCACCCTTGGTACCGGGACACAGATGTAGAGTACCTGGAGATTTCTGGCAGATCCAGTCTGATCCTGTCCAGCAGCTCACAGCGGCCTGTTGTCTATCAGTGGAGCAAGAGCCGGAAACAGTTTGACTGGCATACAGATATCCCTGAGATGGAGGATGTCTATGCTGTCAAGCATTTTAAGGCCAAAGGTGAGCTTTACATCTGTCTGACCCGCTTTATCGGCGACTCCAAGGTGATGCGGTGGGATGGAGTCATGTTTGCTGAAGTGCAGGCCATGCCATCTCGAGGCTCCATGGTCTTCCAGCCCATTGTTATCAGCAACTGGCAGTATGCCATTTTGGGTAGCGACTACTCACTCACCCAAGTCTACCAGTGGGACTCCAAAAAGGGCCTCTTTGTGCACTCCCAGGAGCTGAACATTCAGGCGCCGAGAGGTTTCTCTTTGGTGTCTATCGACAACCGCAACTTCCTGCTGGCCTCCAGCTTCAAAGGAAAGACTCAGATTTATGAGCACCTGATGATCGATCTGAGTAGTTAAAGGTGTAGTGTGCATGGGCCACGGATCATATTCTTCAGAGGTGTGAGGCATTTAAATCAGTACCCCCTCCCTCCTTGTGCTGATGTCTCAAACACTTGTAGAAATCATTTTGAACAAATTGTATTTTTTGTCAGTAATTGCTGTTACTGTAATTGCTATTACATCACTTAATGTGCTGTTAAATATGGACATAATGCATTTGTTTATGTGTATATATATATATACACACACAAAAGACAGACAAAAAGTTTCCACACGTTTTTAAAAATTTTATTTATTAAGAATTTCCAAAACAAATTGGAACAAATCCCTTTTCTACAGTCACCTTCCTTTGTGGTGCAATTTTCCTAGCCTTGTACCAACGTTTTAATGCTATCAGCAAAAAATGTTTTTGATTGAGTGCTTAACCACTGGTGCACCGCTGCTTTCACATCATTATCACATGAAAATCATCTTCCCCTTAAAGTTTCTCTAAACGGAAATCAGATGGTGCTAAATGGCATTAAACTCTCACACATACCCAATTAGTACTCTTCCAGCCTTCACCGTTTACAATGAAAATATAGAAGTGCAGAAACTTTTTGAAATCTGTGTGTGTGTCTCTCTCTCTCTCTCTCTCTCTCTCTCTCTCTCTCTCTCTCTCTCTCTCTCTCTCTCTCTCTCT
>JBBIGB010075169.1:0-16859 GCA_037577075.1 Alestopetersius hilgendorfi
TTGTATAGATATCCAACTTCATATTGAGATCTGATGTATCTAATGTGTTTCTTTAAAGTGTTCCTTTAATTTTTGTGTGCAGTGTAGTTTATGTTCTTTTGCTTAAAAGTGTAAAAATGCACCAGAACATTGTGATATGTCATACAATGGAGGGGCAGCTGGTAGCCTAGTGGTTAGGGCATTCGCCCTGCGATCAGAAAGTCCAGGTTCGATTCCCGACACCGCTAGGCACTGCTGAGGTACCCAAGGTACCGTCCCCACACACTGCTCCCCGGACGCCATGTTCGTGGCTACCCCCTGCTTCGCTTGGTGAATGGGTTAAATGCAGAGGTTGAATTTCGTGTTGTTCACACTGTGTGCAGTGGTGTGTTCACAAATGATCACTTTCACTTCACTTTATAATCACTGGAAAACTTTCTTGCCTTTACAAAAACACAGACGGAGTGGGTGTGCTCGAAGAGTCTTGCCTCTTCCGGCGATCGGAATGTTTTGATTTTATATGATAAATTAATACCTGATGTTGAGAAAGTCTTTGTGGATGCACACCCTCTAGAAATTTTGGCATTGTACACTTTACAAATGGCTTTCCGTGTGTCTTTCTTATATATATCAAGAAAGACTGTTTCTGTCACGTAAAAAAATTATAATTTTTAATAATTAATAGCACGGATCCAGACTCTGTACATTTTTATATACTTGCTTGTCATTTTATAGAAAATAAGTGACCAGAATGTAATTTGATTCACGTGTTCAGGCATGTGGAGCTGCTGGTCAGTGCGCACCAGCTCTGCGCAGGCGCCCCCATCCCTGCATAGCCGCTGGGTGGACAGGAGCTGAACCAGGGAGTGTGTGTTAGATTAGACTGACTTTATTAATCCCACAATGGGGAAATTCCTTTAAGTTGAATGTGTTAGAATGTGTACACTGAGTAGAAGTATTTGTTTTTCAACATTCATTGTATGGTTTGCTTTGCTCTATATTGGAATAGGAAGGTACTCTGTGAAATAGGATCCTGATGGGATCCTGAGGATGGGGATTCAGGATGCCATTGATGTACAGAATCATAGACATCTAGTCAAAGTCAGACAATCTCAAACTAAACGGCAGGTATATTGATATAATTGAATATTATTTTTGAGAAATTACATTCACAAAAGGCTCAAAAAAAGACACTATGCTAAAACGCACTCCATAAAAGTAATATTTTATGCTCTATAATCCACACACTGTTTATCAACATACTGCAACTCTCACACTGAGCTTCAGGGCTCCGTTCCTCTAACGGTGCAGCAGTGAAAAGGGTCCCCTGCGCCACGTTCCTAACATTGTTTAGGCTATTAAAACCAGTATTGCGGTATAAGAAAACTTCATATCATAACAATAATAAAAACAGTTTTAGGTATGGACAGATATACCGCCCAGCACTAATTCCACATGAGATTAGCCTGTTAAAACCAAAAACAAAATTATATAAAAGGTTAACTCTTAAAAGTTCCTGGCTTATTACTCATTTGCTAGTCTTGGTGGTCCTTGGGGTTTAAATGGTTAAATCTAAGTACTATAATTATCGATACCTCATGTGGTGTTTCTAGAATGATAAATTCTCTTTTTTTCTATAGTTTTCTCCACATTTATCGTGTGTATGTGTGTATTGGCTGTAAGGGCTTAAAGAGTCTAAGATTCCACCCAATTCACACAAAGTATCACACAAAGAAAACATTGCAAATATAGATTTTTGCAACCCTAGTTCTAAAAGTAACTCCTAAGGCTCTAAATCCTTGATCTGACATGCTGCTAAAGCCACCTTTACTTTTTCTAAGGTCTCAGCCATCCCAAGAATGACACAATACTTTTTTCTGTAGGTCTGTTTTCTGTCGTAATGAGAACACATGCAGAGGTTTCACCATGTCCATCTGGGGCCATTTAACATGGTCATAAACACACAGTTATTTTACCTGTTTCATTGTTGCAGAGCCATGGACGCCTCTTGTAAGCCCTGGTGGAGAGTTCTGCAGTCTGCCAGTTGCCCTGAAATGATTCAAACATACACTACTGTGAACCCACTCAAATGAAATCATTCCAGCCAGTAAGATGCTGCCAATGTTAAACAAGTGAAACACAGTCACTTACTCTGAGGTGCAGACACAGTTCATTAAAGCCCATTTTAGAAGTGTTCTTAAAAGCAAACAGTGTTGCAGGATCTATTATGCACAATCTTATCACAATCTACTGGGACTGTTCTACATATTTTATAAGAGAAATTGTATGCACATAGTTTCCTTAGAAAATGAGATTTTTCTTTTCCAAGGAACTGTACTAATTTCTTCAGAAACACAACAGCCGTCTAAAAACAGTCCCCCACAATGATGTTTATCAGAAGCATGAAGCTCGCCCACTTCCAGATTAAGAAAGTAATTGTTTGTTTGCTTGCTGTGATTATGATGTTATTTTGAAAAAAACATCTCAAAGTGGATTTGGTTTTGACTCACACAATCTGACTCTGGAAGCTGACAGACAAATCTGTATAGGCAAACGTGTATGTACCAAAGATCAAAAATACAGTAACCCCCCAGTTTTACGCAGATCAGGAGTTGCGGATTCAGTCACACACAGATTTTTTGGAGAACCAAACTCCTACTTTTACACAGAAATCCCCACAATAATGCTCAAAAAAGAGAGGGATTACTCTATTACACCATCTATTATGAATGTTAATAATTAACCAATGAATGGTAATGACATTGCAAACAGTGTAAGCGGGATAGACCATACTAGAATAGTGTGAATGGGAAGAAAAATCTGTAAGTGTGAACAGAATCTACATCAGTTAACATAAACCATGCCAGAGGACTTGGAGGCGTGGTGGATGGGGCTAAGACAAAACAGCTTTTTTCATGGCAATATATAAATGTTTGTGTTAAATCAGGCAAAAATATAATTTACTAATTTTGTAACATAAACATTAACGTAAATTCAGCTACATTTCCATATAAAAATAACTATGATTGTTTTGGTACTGTGGAGAGAAACACAAATAAAGTGCATCTTGGGACATGAAATACCGTTGTACTGTAATGATACCGTTGTAATGTTTTAAAGTAGTCAAGCCAAGAACGCTATTTCGTTTTTTTGTTTTGTTCTTCTTAAAGCACTGTATTTTTATTACTGTAAATCAATGAATTTATTACTGTGTTTATCTGTTTATGCCAACGAAAACGACGGTGCATACCAAAGAAAACGCACATGCATGAATTACAGTAAGTCTATATAGCGTTTTTATCTGTATTTATATTCTAGCACTGCTGGAGTTCAGTATAAACTGTACAGTATGGGTTTATTTTTACATTTTCTTTAAGGCTAATGAGTTTAAAATGAAATTAAAGTGTTTTTGGACACTGAGGTTACTGTATTCTGAATGTCAACATCCCAAACAAACAGGATGGGTTTATTGTTTGTTTTTGCCGGGTAGGTGTGATGAGGGTTTAAAATACTCACGCTGAATTTGCTGGCCTTGTCTCCTGCAGTGCTGGAGAAGGTAACCTGCAGGTCAAGAGGAAGCTCAAGGTTGAGTGTTTGGCCACCCAGGTCCAGCACTGTGGCCTCCTTACAGTCCACAAACAGCAGCAACCTCTCTGGCTCCAGACCCAGAGCTATCCTCACCCAGCTACCGCTAGAGAAAGGGTTTCCGACAGGCAGCTTCAGCGCCTCAAATTTCCGACTGTGCTGTGAGTGGAACTCCAGCCGCAGCCAGTCCTCTCGGGTGCTGGAGCTGAGGCGCAGGAGCGGCCGGCCATCCTGCTGCAGAGCAGCAACTGAGCTCAGCGTGATAAGTGTGGCCTCAGAGTTCCTGGCCTGTTGCCCAACCAGATGCAAGCCCAGAGTTCCCTGTGAGGAGCTCAGCAGGTAGAGGGAGAAATCTCGTGGCAGAGTCAGGTGTGGGGTTCGGGAGCGAAAACGCCATGCCCATGCCCCAGGGTCGCGACCTTTGGTCTTTGAGATTCCTCGAATGGAGCGGGTGACATTAAGTGCTTCAAGAAGGTCAATGACTAATAAATGAACACAACAAAGAACATAACAGAACCATTAGCAAACATCTGCCTATCCTTACACACCCAATGACATGTCTCACAGATCTTGCACTTTACTTGACAAATAAAACATCACTCACTGCTGTCCACTGCACCAGTCAGATTTTTTGGTCTGTTTTTGTAGGACCTACTGTTTTCTGCTTTCTTTTATTGACATGAATTTGCTTCAATTTACTGATGAAAAGTTCTATTTGCTGCGACTTCAACATGAGATTGTAAAAGTCCTTTGTGTTTTGCGTGAAATAATTACAGTCAGTTCAAATAATTGTAACCAGGTGATTATGTAATAATTGTGACACTTTTTTGTTAGGTAACAACAGTGCTTGGTTTACTTAAAGCGGCTGGAACTGCTTTCTGGATGTTGGCAATATTAAAACATAACTGAAACAGTGTTCATGCCTTCTGTCATGCTCTGGGTTTTTTCTTTACTTTGGAAAACAGTGGTATAAAAAGTTATCACAAATAGCATCATGAACAATGCATACAACTCACTTTTGAAATGTGGCTGCAACCAACACAACATTAACACAATATACTCAATATAGTTTATGTTCTTTTGCTTAAAAGTGTAAAAATGCACCAGAACATTGTGATATGTCATACAAAAATGTGACAACATGTATCATTGAGGAAAATTAGTATTTTATTACTTATGATCCCTGTTTCAACTACATAGTTCAAACACCATTGTTCTGAAACAACCAGCCCCAACCAATATTGCACCTGGGACCTCCTTCTCCCCCGTTTGCCCATTTGTTTTGGTTTCTCCCGCTCTCCTGGTTATTCTATGTTTCTCTCTCTCCCTACTTACAGCCAGCCTGAACCGGAACCAAGCGTCTGTTCTTTATCATGCCTACTGGCTAAAGTGGTGTGTTGTTAGTTTGTGTGTGTCCTCTTAAACAGAACAGACCGAAGTTGTCCCTCAAAGACACTGGCGTATCCTGGGCTTCCTCCCTCTACACCACGGTGGGCTTCAAAAGTCTTCTGGAATTGTTTCTGTTCTACTGTTTAGATGCAGCAGTGCTGTATCTGGCATTTTGTTCTGGGACTCCTTCTGTTTATCAGAAGCTACACTGTGATCAGCGCCTCCTTTGTTTGCAAATATATCTAAGACTCCTGACATATAATCTCACAAGTGCGTCGTTCACCTGACCTAGTCTGAATATGACCCCTCTACATTCTATGCCACACTCCTCTGGTCTCCCAGTTCTGTAGTTATTAGTAAGTTGTGACACCAATTAGAAGTCGGCACTTCAATGAACTGTTGCTCAGAACAACTTGGGAACACTGAGTTGATGCAAAAACAGCACATGTCAGGAAAACACCTGTAAATAAACCAGGGAACTTCACTAAAATAAGTAGCATGATTATTTAGTTTTAATGGAAAATTCAGAACACAAATCTGATATTATCATCAGCATCTAGCCATGCCATATACTGACACACACACACAACTTCTCCTGGGTAGGGTATCTAATGAGAAGAACAGAGAGTCCACAGTCACAGCTCCTCTCATGTTTCAACACTTAATTTCTCACCACTGACACCGGACATGCAGCCTATGGTGAGCGGTCTGTGTGCAGTGTGTGTGTATGTGGGGGGGGGGGGACTGCATGGGGTGTCTGTGTGTGTGTACAGCTGAGTCCTCTACTTCCACAGGCAACTAATAAAGCGGGGGGAGTGAAACTGAATCTTCCACCCATTTTCTTTCCCAGAAATATGTGTTGGAAAGGCTGTAACTGTCCATATCCCTCCAGGACCTTCCCCAATTCGTTCATCAAGCTTAAGATGTGCATTTTCACATTATCAGTTGCATGTGAAAGCCTTTGTGTTTATGAGCATGTAATCCTGTTCCAGACCAGCTGTTTTTGGTTCTCACACTCACCAAATTCAGTGTGCGTCAATGACAGTTCAAATCCGACTGAATGACTAAAACGGCACTGTGTGCTGGAAAGTAATGACTATAGAAATTATGTTTTAAAGGCCTTTAAATAAAGTGTTCAAGGCAGTGTATAAACATAAAACAGACAGAGCTGGAGGAAGAGCCCTGCAGAGCAGAGTTGGTGAGTCAGCATGATGATCCTTAATGACTTCCTGTCCTCATTAGAATGGAGACTTAATGAGTTTCTGACCCGTCTGCACACAAATGATTCATTATGCACTCGCATTGTCACAACATGCAGAGGAATGTCTGTGTGAGCACCACAACAGAGGGAATGTGTGTGTGTGAGAGAGAGAGACAGACAGACAGAGAAAGAAAGAGAGAGTAGTAAGAGAGGGAGAGAAAGATGGGGAAGGAAATAAGAGAAAGAAAAAAGGAGAGGGAGAGAGAGCGAGCAAGATAAAGAGGGTTGAGATGCATGAAAAACACAGAGAAGGGGAAGTAACTGAGACAAAGGGAAGAATTAATAGATGCAGAAGTGGGAGAAAATAGAGACAGACCGGCAGACAGAGAGGAGAACAGAGGGGGGAGAGAATAGAGAGAAAGTACAGAAAAGAGATATAAAGACAGTGGACGAAAGAAAGAACAATGTGTATATTAGTGAATGAGGGGGTGTTCAGCTGTAAACTTTACTGTTCTTTGGAAACACTGTGTTTAGAAATACTGTTCTAGTGAAAACTAAACTGAACAGTGACAGAACAAGTTTGGGAGAGGGAGGGACAGAGCAGGGCAGAGGAAAAGGGGAATGGAAAAGGAAGAGAGAAAGAGACAAAACTCAGTGCATCACACAAGAGTACATCTGAGTGAGACTGACTGCAGCTCTGCTGCTGAACCTGCGTGATGTCTGCATGATCTCCTGTTCCTCACATACAGAATCGGGATCTGTTTGGAATCTAAATGACACATGAACAAAAAAACCCACTGTGCATATACAGCCCCTGTGCATATACAGCCCCTGTGCATATACAGCCCCTGTGCATATACAGCCCCTGTGCATATACAAAACAAGCATCATACAATTAAAACATATTCACTCCCTCCTGAAGGGCAGGATGTGTCCTAGCAGGGAATCCCCCAACACAGAGACCCCTGGCTGCGAGCTCACCGTTCTCATCGTTGCCTGGAAGTTCAGCGTCGACTTCAGTTTGCAATGAGGAGCAAAGTGCCAGCAAACCCAACTGGGCAAAGAGAAGAGCTCGCCTGACTGGGAACCTCATCCTGCTCTCCAGCTGACTGAAAACTGTAAAGGAGAACAAAGCAGTTTTGCTTTTTTCCCCCTTAAAAACATAAGAGGAGTCGTGCTAAAAGCAGCCTCTCTTTTAAAGCAGCATCAGCCTTAGTCCAGGGAAGTGGTTTCTCTGGGACGTCGACATGTCAGACATGGTGTTTTGCTGTTTCTTCTGGCTGGAATTTACGCGCCCAAGAAACAAGAACCATCTGGCAACGGAGATCATTTTTTCCACACCGGTATTCCGGGTAGCCACACTCCCTCAACCTGGATTGGTCAGTAGCATCTGGCATCTCGCGTTATGATTGGCTGGTAGTTCATTTTCCCGCCTTTAGTCTTAGTCTTAGCCAAACATAAACCGTAAGCGCTAAAAACCAGCCACTCCTAGAAAAGAGCCGAAATACGGGTGGAGGAAAAATTAACGCGTCCCAGCTGTGCTCTGGATGTTCTAGTCCTGAATTAAAACGTGCTGCAGGATGAGGCAGCTCAGAGGTGGATCACCGCAGGACAAAGGTCTAATTGCATGGACTGACACAGATTTGCCTTGCTGGCCCATTAGTGGAGCAGATAAAAAAAGAAGCTCCCTTAAAGCCCTGGGACGTGGGATCCTCCAGGTCTTCCTCTGGAGAAAGAGCAGGATTGAATTTCCGGGCTGGAAGCCAAAGCTCAGTGTTTCGAACAACCCCTAAAATCAGAAACAGAATTGCAGTCATAAACTTCTCACTGATAATATAAGGTCTGATTCACATAAGAACTTGATTTAGCCAGCAGAACAGCATCCGACTTTTACGCGCGTAGTTGAGTTTCTAATTGGAAATAAGCGCACATCCTCTTTAGAGAGCATACATCTGCAAATTTAAACGTTTAAAGCAATTTACTGGTTATTTGATGCTTTTGAAAAACATTTTTTTTTAAATTAACATTTCCTGACGTTTCCTATGAAAAAGTTTCATTTTAATAGTTTTTATTTTTCTTCCTTCCTTCCTTCCTTCCTTCCTTCCTTCCTTCCTTTCTTTCTTTCTTTCTTTCTTTCTTTCTTTCTTTCGTTCTTTCTTTTTAAGTTATAAAAAGAAAGAAAGAAATATATGACTTGGTGACATTTCAAGTGGAAACAAAGAAATGACTCAAACTTACATCAAAGTTAAGAACCTTTTCCCTCTTGTTCAGATACTCAAGCTTTTCTCTAAGACAGTGGATAGTGGAACCCCTTTTGGTGCTAAATTGTAAGGCTCTTTTAAAACCATATACAGCATTGTTTACTTATTTAGAGAACTACTATCTAATCAAGGAAGAAATTAAACATTCAAATGGTTTGTTGGTTTTGGTTTTTTAAAGGCTTTGTAAAGGTTTTGAAACTGCTGAATTTACTAAAGAACCTCTTTTAAGCTTATAGTGCGATCACTGGTGTTTGTGCAGGTCTGATTGAAAACGAACACATTTTTGCCTGTGTGTTCACTTCCAGTATAGCAGAACACTCTGCCTTCCAGCCTCATGGTTTGAAGTCTCTACGTCTGGCTGCAGTTCACTTTATCTGCCCAAGGCTTTCCTAAATGGTAGAAGCACTTATAAGTCGTACTCCATAACATTAGACATCAGATAAGGGAAGCATTCAGTGCACTGTGACACCATCTGATTACCAAGGAATGTGTCAGTCTCTCACCCTTTCACTGTTTGTCCCAAGGAGACCAAAAATCTACACTTTAACAAATGACCCTTAGATTTGGAAGTTTTAATAACCTTCAATCTGTGTGTATTTGCATTTTCTAACCCATTATCTGACAGAGGCCCCTGGTGAAATAAGTATTTAGCACACAGAAAACAAAATAAGCTGTTTTTGGCTAACATAACCACACTTTGGCACAGCTTAGATTTTCCAATATGCTGGTGGAACAGATCTCTGTAGATTTGCTTGATGCATGATTATATGATGAAATCCAATTTTTTTTTCAGGGCAATGTGGGGTATTGGCATCTAAAAATAACAAAAACCCACAAAAATATATCCCCATATAGTTCAAATGGGAAAAACATAATTGCTTGTTTAATCACTATTATTGTGCTTCAATCATGCCTCATTCAGTTGCATAACAAGGGGGAAATGTATTTAAGCACTTTTGCTTTTGTTATCTTATATATGTTAAGTGGACATATCCTCTCCAAACATTCACGGACGCTGTCTTTGGGGAACAAAAGCATAAACATGAAGCATGTTTAGACTGAAAATTCTAAGGCAGTTTTAAAACATTTAAGTGTAAAAGCTAAAAGATGAAGCTGAATGTTAAAGTTCTGGATAATAATATTACAAAAATATGCATATAAACCTGGTATCATTCTTAAAGATGCTGGTTTCTACGAAGTGATAATCATTGTGAAAGTGCAGAATAGACCATTTTAACATCCCAAAACATTCTAGCAAGATTTCACAACACGTCATGCAAGAGTTTGTGAGTACGTAGTGATAAGGAAGGTAAAAGAAAAGCCAGCAGTTTGTGGAAAAGAGGTGCAGGATGATCTGAAAGAAGCAGGGATCTTAAACAATAAGCAACAAACTACTGCAGTCATCTCCATTCCTACACCCCTCTTAAAATCCCCAGTGTAAAAATGGGGCACAGAGAACTGTGTTTAGAAACTGCACACAATAATTTAGACCAATCAGAACTGTTTTAGAGCAATGTTCTCTGGTAAGAGAAAAAGAAAGATTGAACTCTTTGGCACTAATTCAGCTTGTCATGTTTGGACAGAGCAGGTTTCTTCTCTACAAACAGTACTATGTATTAGGCATTGAAAGAAACATGAATGCGACAATGTACTCAGAGAGAGAATTTAATATTCCGAGAAAGGAATGTCTACATTTCAGAAAGATATCATCCCCAACCAAAATAACTTGACTGGTTTCTGAAAAAGAAGGAGAAGCTTGCTTGGCCCTAAATTCTTAGTCTATTAGAGGGTCTGTAGGAGCCTTGAGAACTGGGCTGCTGGGAGGACAGGGGCAAATCTGTACCACTATGCTGCAATTGAAAATGACTTTTTTCCCATAAATGTCTTGTAATTGCCCACAAAGGCTTTGTAGCAAAGTACTAGCTGTATTAATTTGTGGATCAACATTTTTCCTTCTGTAAACCTACTTTTATTTATGTTTGAGTGCACAGTTTTTGTTTACATTTGTTAGTGCAAACTCAAAAGACACTTTGTGTGAAAAATGGATGTGGATATATGCCCTGCAAATGTATTAAATAACAAAACCAAAAATGACTGAATACTTATTTTCATTCAGTAGATTATTAAGTTTGCATAACTACCTATTATTTATGTGTGTAAAATCATGCAAATAGTAATATAAGCAGGATAATAAACATACTAAGGGTTAAGTCACCATGCCAACCCCCCCACACACACATGCTACAGGCCTCACTGCGATTGGCTCACATGCACTGCTGTTAGGGATCTCGGTGGAAGTGAGGCCTGTATAAGGTCACAGTAGAGAAACTGTACTCTGATCTGATCTGTTAGAAAAGAGGATGCTATTCCTGACTCTTAATCTCCTGTCTGTTGTAATTACTGGTTGCGTTCATTGCCTAGTCAGACTTAATCACTGTGTATGTTTGTGTATGTGCTCGTGCCTTTATGCCTCTTTTCAGGTGCATATTTAGTGAGTAAATTAGGAAGAAGGGAATGGCAAAATGAGTTTCATATTTAGCCTCTAGTATTCTTAGTCTTGCATTATGCTTGAGCTCAGGTGTGAAGGCCATATACTGAGTTTGTGGATGCAGTTAGTCTGCTGCAAGTATGTGATTGGTCTGATTGAGAATGCTGTATGAACTTTACTGGCTGATGTGAAAGTGTTATATTGTGTAATTGGTTAGGCTGCAGGATGATCTCATTTGATTGGTTAGACTTCTGGCCCAGACATTGGTTTTCTCCTTTTGGCTAAGAGTCCCCTGGGCTTAACACTAATTCATAATCCCCAGACTGTTCTTTGACTCCCCCTGAACACACACACACATGCACAACCGCAGTCAAGTTCACAAACAAACCTCACCTCTGACCTGGGGATGTACCCAAATACATAGAACCAGCGATGAATTCAGCAAAGCATAAGCACAGACTGTCTGGAATGTAAGTGCTTTGTAGAGTTCAGGAACAAAAGGTGAGTCATACCTTCATTCTTTATCTTTCGTTTAGTCTCCTGGCTTTGTTGGCTCCTATACCCCACCCTCTTGATTTCTCGGTTTCTATCTATGGTCTTTTCCATTGTTTTGTTACCCAGAGAAGTAAAAGCTGGAACAATAATTTTTTTTTATTCATACATTTAATCCGACTTTACTGGGAAAATTGCATGAATGGCTTAAAATTAATCAGGTACAAACATGTTAAAAATCATTACTATGCAATTACAACAATCACCTGTTAGTTCTGCTGAATATGAATCTGGCAAATTTTCATTAGGTAAGTGAAAAAATAGGTATAATGCTGATCTGGCAGGCAACAAGTCACTGCCCATTTTTATATGGTATTATTACTGAAGAATGATTATAAAGTGTTTATGACCTAATGAATTGCCATAAACTAACGAAACAATTAGCAAACAATGCTAGCATAATTGTAAAGTAGTGCCATTAATTTTGACATTTTTTTTGTATTTTATTTTAAAACAGTTTGTTTGTTTTGTCTGTTTATCTGGCAGTCTACTCAGCCTTTAATGTCCTTTATTGTGTATATTTGCTTCTGTTGGACAGTAACCAAAAGAGATAGGGGCGAACATAATGTGAGTGGTGTAGCTAGTGTGATTTGCATGTTTTATTAAATCTGTGGAGAATGTTTTTAAACACATGACTACATTTTTCCCCCCCATAATCCTCTTTTGTTGCTTAAAACGGGTCACGAGCACCTCTGGCACACACCTCGGAACAAATTTGAGTGCCAACAGCTAGAGCATACTGTTGTTTAGTGATGTGTTTGAGTAATATAAAAAATGTGTAATGATGTGTGTTCTGAGCTGAGATAGTGAACACAAATGAGCTTCTGAAAGATTATTAGTGTGTGTATTTGGTTTGTGATGTAAATAGAGATTTATTTACAGGTATGTACAATATATGTGGGTGGGAGAGCAAGACAGAGATAGAAATTCAGAAGGAGACTTGTGAAGGGGACCACCAAAGCACGTGCTTGTAAACAAGCATGAATGTATGACACTGTTAGAATGTTTTCTTGTGTGACTGGACTTTACCTCTTTGAAAGGGAAGGATAGGATCTCAGAGGGATTAGTGAGTCTTAGAGTGCCAGGCAGAGGTCATGTGACTTAAGGCCACTCACTATAGAAGTGATACAATGTGATAAGTTGCATGGCATCCTTCACATATAATCAGTGATGGTGGAATGTCATGAAATATACAGGCTATTCAGACATCCCTGTGATACTTACGTGTGACCAGCATTACCAGCATGATTATTTTCTGTTTAACAATAAAACACATAAAGCATTCCGTCCTATTGCTTTTGCTGAAGAGCAGGAAAATGAACAGATGATGTGATGTAATGTCCTGCTGATCCTCCCCTCTTTTTGTGTAAGGCAGCATTAGACATGAAGAATAACAGAAGTTTTTGGACATCACTTCTGTTGTATTATCTTCTGTCACTTGTTGGTCATCTTGCTGCAGCAGGTATACACACATATCTATACCTTTAGTTAAAAACCAATGTATGTATGCATTTTATAATTATAGTTAAAAATCAAGTAATCTAGTTGTTAAACCGATATGTTCAACAATGGTTTAAACTTTAAAGGCTTATTACATAAAGGCTAATTATTCTATAAGTACATAGGCTATGATGAAAACTGGCGGAATTACTCCTAAATTATAAAAGTGCATAACAGTTCAGATCCTGTAAAGTACAAAACAAATGTCAGCTAATAACGCAAATCTGTTTCTGTTTAGTCAGCACCATGATATACCATGAAGAACCATGAAGTACTTTGCAGAAAAAAATATACATTTTCTGATTTATTCTGATGCTAGCAGGCATACCTGAAGTTTTTGCCAAACTTCAGTTCTGCCTTCTTTGCTTCAGTGAAATCTCATCACTATTGATGTGATTTTACTGCAGCAAAAATGCACAGGGCCAAAGCAAAAAAATGAGGTTGTATGTGTGTATGTCTGTATGTCTGGCAGCCAGTGAGTGTGAGGGAGGGCAGGATGTGTTTACCACTGTCAAAGAGAACAGCTCTATGGGAGAATTCATCGCCAACCTCACCATCACTGGAGACCTTTCAGGCAATCATGTCAACCTGAGCCTCTCTGGAGACGATGCTGACTGGTTTTTCCTGGATGGGAAAACCATTAAGCTGAATTCCTCCAATACTCGAATCCTAGATCGAGAGGTAAGAGAACATTATTATTAACAGTATTGTTAAAAGGCAAAAAAAGAGACTTCTGTATCTGCATGTGACATCCACTATTGTTTTCAGATGCATGGCTCTGTTCTAATGGCAACTGTGACCTGTTATGTGGATGGAGCCATTCAGGTAAACTACACTCAGCTCTTAGTAACAATACAGCACCATTATGTCACAACAGAAGTCTACTCCTTAAAGCAAAGGTGCCCAAATAACTGTCCAAGACAGTTGGAGTCCAGCAGATTCTGGTGATTTCCCTGCTAAAGCACACCTGGTTCTACTCTCCTGTTAACTGCCAGGTTGTAGTGGGGTTTAAGAAGAGCAATGAACAAACTGTGCTGGACACCGTCCCTCTAGGAACGTTTTTGGGCACCCCTGTCTTAAAGCATCAGATATAGACTGTACTGTGTATGTTACAGGAGAATTCCACCTGTGTTTTAAAAATGTCTGCATTTTTCAGTTGCTGTAAAGTTATCCAAATTATTTTGTGATTGGTTTAGTTTATGTTTTAACAATTTACTTATTCATTATGAAATATGGGAGGAATTCTCCATAAAAAAGTTTTAAAAACATAAATCTTTTTGTATAGTATGATTTATATTATGATGACATTGTCTGTAGAGTGAGCACAGAATAGCAGTGGAGATTCTCAACACAAATGACAACAAACCAGAGTTTCTACAAAGCACCATCCAGCCTATAGTAATCAGTGAGGTAACACAGACCTGCACATACACTAATGGAATGGAATATGTGCTTTAGAAACTTTTTTCTTTCCTTCTTTTCAAATCTTCATTTTCCTGTACTTTGACTTTGATTTGTTTGTGTGAGTTAAGTTGACAGCAGTGAATTCGGTAGCATTTACGGTTCAGGCCACAGATGCAGATGGAGACACACTCATTTATGGCATCGATGAGACATCGGTAGGTCTGTTTTTTGCATGAATTTAGTCAGTCTAATATAACCTTAGAATAAACTGCTTTGGTAATTTCATCTCCAGATTACTGTTCCAGATGTTACCACCTCTTTTGAGGGTTTACAGTGTGTTCATTAGCAGGGTTCGAACTGTGGGATAGTTCTTGGGGGCCCCTGGCGGATGGTCATACCATGTGGTGGCCTATAACAAATTTCCCAAGAAAAGCGAAGTTAAACTTTCCAGTTCATATACTGAACAATTACAGCTTGGTATTTTAGAGTATTGCAATTGCAATGCATGAAAAACAGGGAGGGTCTCTGAGCTGCTGAATGAGGTGGTGGTGGAAAAAGGGAGTAGTGCTGGACACATGGACATTTTGATCACATATTCTGAAATAAACTTTTTCAAAAATGATGAAGGTTAAAAAAGTATGCCTAAAATGTAGATTTGGATTTCAGGTTAACTTCAGACAATATGTTAACAACAACAAAAAAATGTAGAGCTAAATCTTGTATCTCCATTTTTGCTGTTTTTAATTTTCTTTGAATAATTTGAAATGTTACAAGATATCATGGTGAATAATCCAATGGAAAAAATGTTTAGTAAACTGTGAAACTAAAGAAAGACTATTGCTCTTAGCTTGTTATAGGTTATACAGAGGATTGATCTAAACTTTAAAAAAAGATCATCATCTCATTGGCTGTCATAAAGTTCAATTTCACTCAAGGAAAAAAAATTGGACCCCCAGCTTGCCGTTCAATTTGAACCCTGTTCATTAGTTTGAATCATGCATACACATGCACTCCTTAGAGAGCAATAAAATTTGTGATTTCTCCAGCCTGATGCCAGCTATTTCAGAGTGGACCTGCCCAACAATGGCCGAGTAATTCTGAACCGATCCCTGGACTATGAGACTAAAAGTCAGCTCCAGCTACATCTCTACGCTGTGGTAATTCTATACGCAAACACAAACACACACATCACTTGCTTAGTCTAAAGCTTTAATAATACTGAAAATGATTTAATGGTCAATAATGATCAGTGTAGCCTTTTTTAAACTGGATGCTGACAAAAAGCAGTGCTGTAACACACACAGCACTATTAATAGATCTGGACATAAAATAGAATTACTAAAATGTTTCCTTTATTGTCTTGTTGGATCTGTAGGAAATGAATACAAAGGAACATTATAACACAACAGCCACACTAACCATAAATGTGACTGATGCAGATGACCAGTACCCACAGTTCAAGCCATGCAAACTCCTGTCCTTCAGTCAGAGCAGCCTTATTTGTGCCAACCCTCTGTACACTGTCAACATCACTGAACAAGACAAGGTAATGTGGTGAAAGAAAACTAAATCACCATCCTGTTTGCCCTTCATAGAATTGTATTTACATCTAATCCTGTGTTTCTCAGTCAGTTGCATCATTTAGAATTTCCCTACAATAACACAAGTTTAGTAAGGAAAGGTTAAACACAGCTTATTCTTTATCTGATCAGTTTAATCAGGCATGTTAAAGCACAGGAAAGATGTTCATGCATATGTAGGTCTACTTTAGCACCAGAATAAAAATCCTAAGCTGCTATAGTTATTGTGACCAGATGAATGTTGTATCAATACCAGTAATGCATGGGTCAGAGGTTTTCATGACCCATGTCCACCACATTCATTAATCAATGACCTGAAGATGTTTCTGTAAGTTATTTATAATTTAGCTGGAATACTGACGTGTCATTTTTTGATCTGTCCTGTCCACATCTGTGATTTTTATAATAAGCTTCCCTAAACCTGCTTACCCGGTTATGGGTCCAGCTGTGTATCACTAATGTCTACTAATTAAACTCGTTGTCATTTAGGACATTGTCTTGGATTTCTTTCCTGGCCCAATTCAAGCAGTGGATGGTGATGAGGGGCTGAGAGCGCCTCTCACTTACACAATCCTGTCAGGTGTGGAGTACTAAACACAGGGTTAAGATACATATGAGTTTGAACAACATTCTTCACTGATGTGGTTTTACAATGTATGTATATGTGTAGGAGCTGATAATGGGAGATTCGTGATTGACAGTGAAACTGGTGAGGTGAGGCTTACCAGGCGAGTCGAGAACAGACTGCTGACACCTACACTACGACTGCGCATTATGGTGAGTTTGAGAGCATCTGTGTGCATAGAGGTGTGCAGTGTGATAGTGTTGGTATTGTGAAAGTGTATAATAATAAGTAGCTGATTGATTATCAGCCATTTATGGCATTCTCATTTGATTCATTGTTTAATGTTGCCTCTTAA
>JBBIGB010075367.1:0-16853 GCA_037577075.1 Alestopetersius hilgendorfi
CCCACAATAACCTGTGCAATAACCTTCTGCTACTCACATGTGAACTACTCACATTCTCATGATAGTCATTATCATAATATGTAATTTATTATGTGAAATGGTCTTATCTTATCACTAGTGAGGTCATGACTCATGTCACTTATTTCACTGCTTATGTGCAAAAGTCTTATAAGGTACGACATCACTTTATGTCACTATTACATGTAATAACAGACTTGTTACAGAGACTCCAAGCCACTATTTGTGTTATTAGCAGCTACTCCCGGAGTAATTTGATTTATTTATCCACAGTATTTATGTCCACTTCACTTACTGAACACATCATTTTGTTTTTATAGCAAAATGTATTTAGTACAAAGCATTGTTTGAGTATTGCTTTGGAGTTTTTGAAATTTTTTTATTAGACTTTTTTTATTAGTTTTATTAGACTTTCTATAATATTTTACATCATTTTAGTCTCTGTGTGACTGTTCAGTTCGTAACTTATGTTCATAACATAAGCAATTTCCGCTGCTATCAATAAAGTTGTTCTGATTCTGAGTTTGATTCCAGTTTAGACTGTGTTGCCTGAGGCTTCACTTGCCAACCAGCTTCAGGCATGCTTAGGTCATGGTTGATAACATGAGCCACAGTTGTTGACCTTATTTTACTGGATATCCCCAGGTTCCAATTCACTCCTCTCCCTCTTTTCCTCTGTGTGATCCTCTCTCCCTTGGCTTAGCACATCCTCACGCACTGGGAAGGTTATACTGAAATTATTGCTGTACAATGACCTGAACCTGTGATAAAAGACTGAGAACACATTTCCCTGTGTGTTTCAACTGGACCTCTTCTGAAAGCAGGCATTGACATTTGTTTTCTGAATAGAAATATTTCCTCTGAACACTGTGTTACTAAACCTTTCATACATTTTCATACTGAAAACGTTTAAAGTGGTTTGATTGAAAGCACCAAATCAAGGCAGGACATTAATACACTAACTGAACTTATATGACTTACAAAACGAAAATATGTGTTTTACATTCTGTTAATTGTTTTAGTCACTAGTACGCTAAGCCAAAATTAAATCTTTACAGTGTAGACAGACAGACAGACAGATAGAAAGATAGACAGACAATCAGACATAGAGAAAAACATTTCTTTTCTCAAATGGATAAAAAGCCAAGCCACCATAAAGCAATGAAATCTTATTCTCTGTCATTTTGGTCCATTTGTGTTTGTGCACTTACGATATGTTCAGACAGTGTGTTTAGTTCAAAATTACAGGTTTTTTATTCAGAAAAAAAATCCTGTCTTGACTTTGGAGGCTATGCTCTGCCTGAGAGCGCAAAGAAAGCAGCTGGAATAGCCCTTACTTTGGAGGGGAATTGATTAGTGGAGTAGGTTGCAGCCCTGCCAGAGGAGCTCCTGATCACATGGCACATGGGGGAGATGCTGGGCAGCTGTGTGCCAATGGTGGGCAAAAAGACAGAGTACGATTACCTACTGATGAAATCCACTCCAGCCCACCTGCTCCCCATAGCCAGACTTGTATGTGTGTGTTTGTGTGTGTGTTATTTAGGAATACAGGGAATTCAACATCACTTCCCAAATTAGCTGGTCAGAACTCTCATTATACTCTGTTTAACTGCCTAATTTCAACATACCACTGAAGAGATACCCCTAAACATAAAAAAGACTTTCCATAAAAAGCTGTGAAGAACACATGAGATTTTACCAGAGAGGAACCCCCAGGGCCTTCAAACAAAGCCAACATTTTTATATACCACTTTGATTTCAGAAAAGTTTATTGATCCCGGAGGAAATTTACTATAATCTTGTTTGTGTTTAATCTCAGAAAGTACTGCAGCACATTTTGGTTGAAAACAATGGGTTTCAATGATTTCAATGATTTCTAGGTATCTACATGCAGTTCTCGCATTGGGTAATTCTATTATGTCAGGTTAATGATTAGTATAATTACATTTTTTTTCAATGCATGATTTCCAGTGCATGAAAACAGTTGGAAGAGGGAACTGGTTTATAGGCCTTTCAGAAGTTCTAGATGTGTCACTCACTGTGAATTCTAGAGCCTGATCAGTGGGTTTCTGACTAATGGTAGAACTCTATACTTTGTTAATATGTCAATTACAAACTTCAGATAAAACACAGAAATTCATTTACAAACTTTAGATGCCTGTTTTTAATCTAAACACCCCACAATTTAAGGTTTAAGGTTCATGCGCAATGCCTTTTTAAAGCTAAAATGCTAGCAGAACACAGTGGGGCATAAAAAAAGCCCTTATATTCCCCTATCAATCAATTAGCCAAGACATGTTTTGCAACTGTAGTTTGCATATTTAGTTTTGTTCCAGAGCCATGACAAATTTAATTGACAAGAATTTATTTGTGCATTGCATGAATAAAACTGTAGCAGCTTGTTGTTTGTTGTTTGTATTTTGAGTATGTAAACACTCTATTTAAAATCATACCATTTATTCCTCCAGTCCATCTACAGAAGCAAAACTGCTAAAACATTCTCATTTTATATTAATTGTTTTTAATGACATCGCAAACCCCACATGTTAAAATATATCCACCTATATAGACCAGAGCACTTTAGCTCCATCCATTCACACTGAAGTTATAAGAAGCATTTCAGCCTGAATAGCTTTATGAGTGAGGCATAACATAAGGCCAACCAGAACTGAGGACATTTGTATGTTTAAATGGTACAAGGAACAGAGAGAAAAGCATAGAAAGAAATTGGAAAATCAGTTGGAAAGTCAAGTAAGAAAGAACTTGTCTTGGAACATAAACACAAACAGAGGTCATAATTGGACCTCAAGGAAATAAAATACATGTAAAATGTAGAACAGGGGCCTTTTAAGCCCACATTTGCTCTTTATTCTGTAGTTACACTGGACACTACTCCAAAATCACCAGCAGTGCCCTACACACTCAAGACTTCATATTAGATCCAATAGCAGCCAGTTCTGAGCCATTATATAAGCCTCTCTGCCATAAATGAAGCAGACGTCCTTTTATTTCCATCTTTCTTTGTTTATTTATTTGTGGATTTTTTTTTAGCTTCAGTTTGGAGTTTGGGCTGGATTAGTTGGAATGCCAACTGTTCCCCGACGCAGCACGCCAGAACACTTGTGTAACCTCGGTTTCAGTAGGGGGAATGTTGCATAAGTCATGAACACAAGGTAGTGGCGTGCTGGAGATTATTTTTTATTTTTTTTCCCCGTGGCATCACGTGTGAGGGAAACAGAGGCCCCGGCATATGCAAGAGTTTTGGAAGGACAAGGCAGCAGCAGATGAGCATGTTCAATGCTCTGTAGCTCTAGGGCTGCGTTCTTTCACATGGACATGAATGATGCAACTCAGAGTATAACACTGACATTAAACTCGTTAACACCAGGACTGTGACTCATCATCTAGGAGCCGTAAAGGTTTTGAGTATTAGGAAACAGTATTAGAGAATTGTTTTCTATTTTAAAATAATAAAATTTTTATATTTTGATAGTTGTGTTATATAACAATCTTATTTTTCATCACCGTGCTCAGGGTACCTCAGTGGTCCCTAGCGGTCTTGGGAATCGAACCCAGACTTTCTGATCACAGGGTGAATGCCCTAACCACTAGGCTACCAGCTGCCAGAACAAGGAAGAAAAGGTGAGGCAAATTCTCAGTGAAATAGGTGGGAGAAGAAAAAATATAAATACATTTGATGCTGAATGAAAAGCTACGGATAGGTGAGCGAGGAAGCAAGGGAGTGGGAGGGGAATGGAGAACAGAATGAGAGAGAACTAAACTAAAGGAAGGGAATGCAAAGGGAAGGAAGAAAGTCTCAAAAAGGAAACAAAAAAGGTAGGAATACTACGGGCAAAGTAAATTACATGCAAGGTGGTTCATGGCTGAGTATTACTATTAGGTACACGTGAAGTTTAATTAGGTTAATTTCTGTAGCATGCAGTCAAACTGAAAAGTTTCCTTTGTGTCAAATGCGTGTCTATTGCAGGCACGGTGTGGTTTTGTTTTCCAAACTAGAAGCATTTTGATGTCTTTTTATTTCCTTCATCTGCCTCTTCCCCTGTATTACAAAAATAGCTGCTTTTTACTACTTTCTAAAAAGTATGAAGCTGTGCATTTCCATTTTCATAAACAATTTTTTTAAAAATGATGTTCTGTATAATTAGTTTCCTTCAATTCACTTCAGACTTCTATAAAAGAATGCTCTTGTGGGCAGAGAATTTACGCGTGAAATCCAGCAGAGTGGTTTTATTATAATGTGCTTTAAACGGAACATACAGAGTGAGGTCATGCAGCTCATTCCGCACACAAGTGGAGCGAAAATCAAGTCGTCTTTTCTGGATGACTCAGCCAGAACTCATAGAAAACAGCTATTAGTTTACAATGGTGAGTCTCTGCTTTCACTCAATATATCATTCCAACATAAAATATTACATTCCCCTCTAATGCCAGCCTTGCCTTATGCCACAAATAGAAGCAACCACAGGAATGGAGTGTCCTGTTTCAGATTCGCTGCCACTTCCTGCAATAGTCGTATAGCTCAGCTTAAAGACGCGGAGGGTTCCTATGTGGAATTAAAGATGAAACAACAATGTGGAACTAATCTGGATACTAGGATCCCAGAATTCATATCATGACAAAAACGTCTGACTGCAAGATTCACCTTACTGTCACACATTGTGGGAAATATTGGCCTCCATATATATGGATATACTACAAGTTTGTTATCCAGTGGTGCTATAGACATCTGTGGCTGAGAGTCAAAGAGAGAACATCTGGCTTCCCTCTATCTGGGTGGGTACAATGGGATTCTCATTCTCCCCAACACTCTGCAGGATGCTTGCCGGTGCAGGTGTCTGTTTGGTGACAAATTGGCAGATAACATTTAACATTAACATTGGGGGGGGGGGGGGAAATCTGTACAAATAACTTCTTATTCTTAGAAAAGTGGTACTAAAATGGCAATAGTGATGTACCCCTCCTGTCATGAGGTATGATTTCATAAAAACAACTGCTGAATGCCCATTCTAGCAATGGTACACCCAGTTTAATCTGTTAAGCGAGAGATTATGCTATGTAACATACTTTTATAAATCATTTTGCTCTGTTGCGTAACTGTGCTAACATATATGGTCTCAAGAAGAAAGGATTCTTCAATTCCAGGCATTTGGGAAAGCTTTGGAATTCTACTAAGCGATGTTTGAGTTTGCCTTGACCTGCACAAACACAAGATATTCTGTGGTAACTCAAGACAACCTGCCTGAAAACTGTATTTTTTCAAATCAGTTCACAGCAATGTGATAAAATGACCTACCTTTGTAAGGTCTGTATAGACCTGTTCATAGTATAAACAAAAGCAGAAACATTTCACTTTGACTGTCATGCCGCATTGCCTTTGGGCAGCAGCAACCACACATGCACGTGGGGCAGATTTTGCTACTTCCAGCAAAATCTGCCTCTAGAATTGTGTACAAAATACACTCCATTTGAAGCTTGAAAACTCAGCACTGTCAAAACAAAAGCATTGTAGAAGGTATTTGTACTCACTATAATCAAGACATCATTATTTTCTTGCTAATTAATCTACCTTGTTAACACATGAGCCCTCTGGACCTCATGCAGGTAAATATAACACCTTGTACAGATTCCTAAATCTGCATGTCTGCAAGGGTATATAAGAAAGAAAATTCAAGTACATATATTCAATTAAAATAAATAAAATCTTAATTAATAAAACGTTTTATTTGACCAGGAGCATCTGTAGTTTCTCCTGGCCCTTTGTGTGTTCTGTATTTACAAATGTAGTTCTAAAGTAGCCTATTAATCCAATATTGCTGAATAAATTTCTAAAGAACCATATTTAAATCGAATCATGCTACACTAATGTTTTTTTTAGTGTCAATTATATTCTAGTATAAACATCCTGGTCCATTGTTTTATTACACAACTTCCACAACCATGTTACTAGGTCTTCCGGAGATGTTCATGTATTCAGGATATATTTTAAGAGAAAATTTCAGAATCTAACAAAAACAGGTCACTTGAACTATGGTGGAATTTGAGATTTCATGATGCACTGAATCTTTTCCTGAGGGATCTGAGATTTACACCCCTAGGTGAAATGAAATACTGAGGAACTGCTATGGAAATGTCTCCAGCTGTGAATCTGACCTGGTGGGACGAGATTCAAGTGGATTTGGAGGGCTGAGGAGGAAAAGCGCCGCAGGCCGAGGAGAGTCATTATCCTACAGAAACACATCAGCAACGGACGTCAGGTTCAGGTAGAGAGAGAATCCGCTGAAGAGAGGCCAGACTGACAGGAAGAAAAAAGAGGCCTCTAGATGTGAGGACAGAGATAAAGATAGGTAAAGAGAACGAGAGAGAGAGAAAGAGAAAGCGAGAGAGTCTGACATGTAGAAAACAGAGAACATGACAGAAATGCGGAAATATAGAAAAAAATAAGAGAAGGAGATAACAAGACAGGAAACAGGAACATTTTGGAACAGAAGAAGGTGACAAAGCAATAGGAAATAGAGGTACGATGTGTGAAAAGAAAAGAGAGAGGGGGGAGGGAGGGAGAGAGAGAGAGAGAGAGAGTGAGAGAGAACAATGATGTGTAGAAATATGTAAAACAGATAGGCAAGGAGAATGACATGAGAGAAAAGAAAATAGAAAGAGAAGAGATGAATGAAAAAAAGAGATGAGAAAAGGGAGAGGGAGAGAAAGAAGTAGAAAGACAGATAGAGACAGAAAGAAAAATGTGCCAGTGGTGAGGTGGAGGGGAAAAGATAGGATAAGAAAAAGTGAGGTGGATGGAATGAAAATGTGCAGAGAAAGAAAAAAAGTATGGGAGGAATAGAGATAAAAATAAAGATGTGAAAAGAAGGAAGGAATGAATAATGAGAGAGAGAAAGAAAAGGAAACACAAGGAGAAGAAAATGAGAAAAGAAGGAGATGAAATAAAAGAAGACAATGGATTGATGAATAGGTAAACACGAGCAAAATGTTCAGAGATAGAGATCAGGTTTCTAAAGCAGCAGTGATAGAGCAGGTGTGATTAGCCCATTCACACTCATTCATGTCCTTGTTTTTGACTGCTTTCCCTGCTTTACTCAGAGCTGCTAATCCTGAGGATTTGCTGCAGTATTTTTAGTCTCCTGTCCTGGGCCTGATCTCCTCATGGACTGAACTATGCACCACTAAGCCAGAGCCAGAGTGTTGTGTGTTTTAGGCGTTTTTGTTTGTCGTTAACAGACATTATTGATGGAGTGTAGCAACAGGGGAAACAAGATACCATTACCCTGATTCTGTCCAGTCATACCACCCAGTCCACAGAAATAGAGGACAGCATATTTTCCCAACACATGGCCATTAGTTTAAGGTCTCACTCCCTGCACTCGCAAAAAAGTGTGACTGGGTATAAAGTAAGAAAATGTTTAAACTCCACAACTAGAAGAAAGGACAACATAAATATTTTAATTTTACTTGAATATAAATGTATAACAGTAGGTTATGAGATAGGACCTCTATGGATTTTGACCAGTTTATCCAGCACATTTAGCAGATGCTCAATCAAATGTTTTATGTTTCTCAGTGTTTGCAGTATGGCAAGACACATTCTCCCTCTAAAAGAAGCATGTGTCACTGTTACCATGAAGGGGTGTACTTGGTCTGCTGCAGTGTTTACTTCATGCAGAACTCAAGGTTTCCAGCAGATCATTACCTAGAGCATCACACTGCCTCTGTCAGAGTTTTTAGTTCATCCTAGTGATATATCTTTCCCAGATAAGTACCACACTCCATCCACGTGATCTAAAAGAAAAGGACCCCCCTCTTCAATTGCTCCAACGTCCTGAACTGGTGCCCCAATGGCCAATGTAGGGGTCACCATTCAGCACTCTGACCGGTCTGCAGCCATGCACCAAGTTGGGAGGTTTTTGACACCAATATGTCATAGCCAGAATTAACATTTTCAGCCATTTGTACTCATCAAGTACCACAATTCTCCATGTATTTGCTGGCCAACTACATCTGGGTAAAATCTTGCTGAATTACCACCTTAACTGACTACTTATTGTCTTTATTAATGTTTTTTGACAATAAAAAGGGTGCCATCTGACTGTGTAACACAGAAATACATTTATTTTCATGATTGTATTCTGTATAAAAATATAAACAGCCTGGCCTTATATGTACAATTTTATACAGAACTGTTTGTTTTTTTTTCTTTTTTCCTTTACCTAACAGGTCAGCAAAAAGAATGAGAGAGAAAATCACATATCCTGGAAGAAAATCAATAATATCCTGCTGCTTGCTCTCTCTCTCTCACTGAGACATCAAGCAAATAACAAAGACTTTCCCCCCTTTGTTTTTATGGCTATTGCTGGCACTGAGCTGAGTGTTGCAATGTGAATGAGGGGTGAGTGAACTGGCATAAAGGAGGGCTGCCCTGAAATGAGAAACAGAATAAATACCAGTGCCATTCAGTTCTCTCAGAGAGCTTTGGGACTGTTCTAGCAAGAATGTTTTGCCATTGCTCTGTGTTGTGAATGCTCCTCTAAACTATCTATCCTGAAGGCATAACTGCATGATTACAGAGACAGATAAACAAGGGCTAGGGAAAGCAAGAGGCAGGCATATTTGCCTGTATATGCCAATATGGATGTGGCCAGAAAGACAAATACAGCAGTAGGTGATTCTAAATCAGAGAAAGCTGCATCTTTGCCTGTATTTGCCAATATGGATTTGGCCAGAAAGACAAATAGAGCAGTGCTTATAGGGTCTGCTTAGCTGTTTCGTCATCTCGTAAGCTTGCTTAAGTTTATTCTCTCAGTTTAACTGAATTGCTATCTTGTGCACTTGAAATGCAGTTCATTAGCAGACTGTGTTGTTCTAGACAGCAAATATGTTGTGTGCTTGTACTGTTGAGGTATCAGGTTAGTTTCACTGCAACTAGTCAGACAACACTCACCTGATGTCAGAGGGGCCTGAGGTAAATATGTGACAAGTGGTGGCTTCCACTCTCCTAAAACTTTAAATGGAGTTACAGTCTGCTACAGGCATTCTGTTTGCGCCTCCAGATAGGAATCCTTTCTTCCTTTTCCATCTATCTTCTGTACCTGCTGACTCATCCCTATGCTGATCTGGACTTCATGTTAACTTAAAAAAACTTCTGTTATATTGAACCTTCAGCTGCAGATCACACATGAAGTTCTATAATCTCTATCTGTTATCATCCAAATGAGGATGGGTTCCCTGATTGAGTCTGGTTCCTCTCAAGGTTTCTTCCTATCGCCATCTTGGGGAGTTTTTCCTTGCCACTGTCGCCGTCACTCTTGGCTTGCTCATAAGAGGCACTTCATTCACACACACACTCATACACACACATTTATTTCATTTATTTCATTTTGTAAAGCTGCTTTGTGACAATGACCATTGTTAAAAGCACTATATAAATAAAATTGAATTCAATTGAATTGAATTTTCTCTCTTCAAGGAGCACCTTGGTGAATAACTATGCCTCTGGTTTCTGCTTGTTTATTTTTCAAAATAAACTTTTCTTTGACTGCTGTTTAGGTATATTTAGCATGTAGTAACTTGGTTGACTTGTGGACAATGATGTATGTCATTTTGGTTAAAAGCGTCAGCATAATGCGGTAAATGTAACATCAATAAGGAATGCAGTTAAAGGGGACATATTATGTAAAACTCATTTACAATTTATAATAGGTCTATGCGCTACAAAACATGTTCATGAAGTTATTCGCACAAAATCACTTGCGCATAACGATATCACCAGCTTTATTATTGACAATTTCTGTGTCAATAGTTTCAAAACGAGCCATTTCAGGGCTCTGTCCCTTTCATGCAAATAAGCTGTTGCTGGCCACACCCCACTCATCCCAGGCTTACAACACAAAATGAAATGAACAAACTTGTTCATACTTAACTGCGATTAGAAACACAAAAGTCATTATTTGACTTCATCTGCTGACTTGTCATGGACAGTAGGTACAGATTCCCCATGATGCTGAATTATTCACAGCTCCTTATTCAAATTTTCCATTCCACCTTAAATCCTTAAAATGGAACTTTTTAAGGTCAATTGTTTCTGGGCCATCGAAAATGAAATGGAGCCACACAGTTCTTCGGTTTTCTTTGTCTGGGAGAAAGTGTAGGTATTTGTGTTGTTCTTTGCAGTCAACAACACAACACTTCATGAGTGACTTGCCTCTGCCTGTAGATACAGCACTTGGCTTCTCCATGCTCTAACACTAGCAGACAACATGGAGGATCTTCAGCTAATCTAGTGGGTGGGGTCTCAACAGATGAGGGGCAGTTCTATGCAAATTGGCTCCGTCCAAACGGCTCATTTTGAAAGCGTCTGAAACTGCGAAGACTAAAGCTGGAAAATCTCTTTATCCGAGAGTGATTTTGTGCAAAGAACTCCATGAACATGTTTTGTAGCCCATAGACCTTTTATAACTAAAGTGAATTTTGCATAATATGTCCCCTTTAATGTCTAGAATACTTCAAATTTTACTTTAAATTATACTTGCTGCAGATTTGTTTCAAATGCTGCTATATCTGCCGTTACTTTCAGGTCATGCTTTCAGTTTCAGTTTGTGGACCTGCTGAAAAATAACCACTCCACATTAATAACTACTGTAAACTAAACACACACTGGGTTATTCAGATTATTTACTGATGTTTTTCATGTTTAACATGAGAAAATTATTTGGATATGTGACTGTATTTTATAGTTTTCTGCCATGCTGTAAAGGAAAGTCAACTGCTGACAATTTTAGGTAATTTTATCCACACAGATTGATTTGGATAACCTAAAGGTCTTTATTATTTTTGCATTCAACCTCTTCTTCATCTTAAAACACAAAAACTAGGTATTAAAGTCATGCCTTCAATGCATGGTATGTTCTAGTAAGTGCGGAACATACACAATCAATGTTATTTGAGTAAAAAATGTCATGAAACGGCTTTAAAAAGCTTTTTGTTGTTTGTTTTAGCTTCTATGTCCATTTGTTGTACAGACAGATTTTTCACTTGATAATAAAAAGAAAATTCAGATTTTGTTCTCCAAGCACTGCAGATCCCACAACTTTTTCCATCCAAGCCTCTAGCCACAGGACCACTCTACACTGTGAGAGTCCTTCATTTGCCCGTTCACCCCCAAGCTGGCCAAAAGTAAATTTCAGCACAGGCAATCAAGGCATTCTTTGAGCAGATTTTACTGGCCCGAAGGGGAGGAACATGCAGTGGAGCATAAAAAATGACAGTGTCCCTCTGACAGGCATGGAGGAAGGCCTCAGACACGATGGCAATAAGAGATGCATGGCAAGCCATGAGGACAATGAGAGATGCAGCAAACGCCCATAGAATCTGTTGCAATCGTACTTAATGTTCACCAGCTAAAATAGAAAGCAATATTTCATGGTTTAGTGAATGTGATTTAAACTTGGGGACTGAAGAGGTGTTGGGGTGCTTAAATGTGAAACATAAAAAAGACATTCATACAAAAAGTAATTCACTGACCTGCTTTGGATTAAATGTATAAAATATGACACAATTTTTTCTGTCTGTTGACTTACATTTGGCCCTTACTTTTGGTGTCCGTGTTCATTTGTTGTTGTTGTTGTTGCTGTTGTTGATCTTATCTACTCTATGTCGTAGCTTGGTCCCCTTGTTAACTTTTTCACCTATATTTTGATTTGTCTCTTCCCCTCCAATGGTGTTCACAATGTATAGTTAGTATATACATCCTTGTGTTTCAGTCTGTGTATGTGGATTGTCTATTAACCTTTCTGTGAGCATTGTAATTGTCATTTGTTGTCATTCTTTGAGCAAGTCTTTCTTTCAAGTCTTAAAGTCATTTATTCATCTACTTCTGCATCACTGGCAGCAAATAATTCTTAATAAGAATTGACGCACTTTTGAATCAAGTAAATTTAATGCATCACTTAGTTCTTGAATAACAACAAGGTTTTAGGCAAATGATTGATGATTTGGGGCTGTTGTGTGCTTTACGTGGGCAGACTGCTCATCTGTTTTTTTACTCCATCAGTCTCCTTCTGCTGACAGTATATACAGTAACCCCCCCACCCCCACCACCACCCCTTTTCGTGAGGGTTACGTTTCAAGAGCACCCGCAAATAGTTCAAAAACTCGTTGTGATGTGGCAAAAAAAATGCCTAAAATGGCTATTTTTATAATGTAAATCCTAAATATGCCCCCAAATATAGTAAAGGTAAACCCGTATCCATACTATACAGTTTACACTAAACACCTGCAGCGCTAGAATGTAAATACCGATGTTACCGCTGTACAGACAGCACATGCATGGGCACCTTTTTTGTATAATAAGGGGAAATACAGTAATAATGTAATGTAATTTTTTAGTGATAAAAATACAGTAAAATGTATGAGCCAATCATTTTTACAGTTCAACAATTTACTGTTTATCCTGCAGCACGTCTTATTCAGGCGCCTGGTATTATAGTGACCTGCAGTTAAAGTAGATACTGGACAGCAACTGAGCTCAACAGCCTCTTTAAATTTAATTCACAGTAATAAAAAACAGGGTTTTAAGAAGGACAAAAGTTCAGTTCTTAGAAAAAATGACTGAATCTGAAATTTAATTTTAAATTTAGCTTCATATATTACTCTTAACGAAAATGTGTATAATTGTATGTATAATTGTATTTGTTTGTATATTTTATTTTTTAATTGCACCCTCTGTAATCAATGTTACATGTATGCACCTGGGGTTTGAGAGTAATGTAATTTATATTTTCTGTATGTCTGGTACGTATGGCAGATTTGACAATAAAGTTGACTTTGACTTTGACTTTGACTTTGAAATGTCACGGTAAACCCATGTACAGGTTCAGAATGGCAATCTGTACGCCCTGGAAAAGTCCGGTTCCATCTGATGCCCGGCCATCGGCCCGAGAGCTGTTCACAGTTTGTAGAATCCTATAGACTAAACAGCTGAAACCGCTTAAAATGCTTGCAGACCAAGTGGACTGAGTTGGCTTAAGATGCAATAATATTTCTTCAAGTGCTGTGTCAACAATAGTAATGAATTCAGACATAAGGGACTTTTTTTGCCTGATCTGCTGGGTAGCCAGTTCATTGCCTTGTTTTCATTAGACAGTCACTCACTTCAGAATGATTTATTTTGCTGTGTACCACTGGGACTCCACATTCTCCACATCCTATTTGTTTGTGTTTGTAAATTCCCATATATTTGCATTACTATCTGTGTTTAGCAGCCTTTAGGGTTTCATTGGTAAATCACTAATTTCCTGTGTATATGCAGTGCTGTCATGTGGTGAAATATGTAAATGTTTATGTTTAAATACATATGCGATTAAGCCTTGTAATGTGTCCGTGTTGCGGGGGTGGGGCAGAAGATGTGTGTGTGTGTGTGTGTGTGTGTGTGTTTCAGTAAAAGGGCAAAGTGTTCTAATGAGAAATATAACTACAAACATGCTCATTTTCACTCATATACAACCTTCCAATAATGCTGAGGCAGCAGAGCGGTGCCCCAGAAGAGAGAGAGACGGGGAGAGGGAGAGTAAGAGAGAGACAGAGAGAGACAATGTGAGAGAGACAGAGTGAGAGAGAGCAAGAGAAAGAGAACAAGAGAGAGATAAAGAGAGATTGGGGTGTTGAGTTGACAATGCAGACTAAGATAAATGTGGAAAAAAACAAACAGAAAGCCAAGAATAACTAATAGAAAGGTAGAAAGGGCATGACTTCATGCAAGAGCTTATTATGCAAAAGCGCTGAAGCCGCAATGAGCTGATTCTGTACTAAAGCCTTAAAACAGCATACACCGTGCTCTTTTACATAAAACGTCTGAGTCCTCTCCTAAAACTATAGTTCCCCTGTGACCTTGTAAGGAAAAGTACTTTTGGATCACCATGGATTAGGGTGGATTTCAGTTTCCAAAATCTGTAGCCTCCCAATGCCGATTTGCCTTTAGATGTACATGATGATCGCTTGGTCACCCAGACCTTAGCTGACATCCTGTGCTAGGTGAAATGAGCCTAGCTCATCAGCTGGTCATTCTGTGTGCCTTTATATGAAATAACAGGTTACCTATTAGAGACACAACGTTAAATTGAAAATTGTTCCGAATAACCTCTCCTTGTGATTTTGAAAACACATTGGAATTGTTTAGTAACCATGTAAATGTACATTTGTCCACCTAAACAAATTATAATAAGATCTATAGAATCAGATATTAGATGCTACATTTATAATCCTCTATTACATATGTGCTCTATAATTATTCATTAGATTTTAAGTGGAAGCATTGTAGTTTCCCTTTGCACACAGGCTGTACAATTATCCACTCTCAGACCTCTATTAGATCAGTTTTACAATCTTCTATAAAATATATATTTTTTTAAATTCTCTATTAAACGTTTTTTATAATCCCATATTAGATATTAGCTTTACAACCCCTATTAAACATCAACTTTGTAAAAACTTAATCTTCTCTAAAACGTATAAGCTTTTTAATCTTTTTAATCTTTAATTAAATTTCATCTTAACAATCCTCCACTATATATCAGTATTATAGTCTCTTTATTCCAGTTTTACCAGCCCTCATTAAATATTAGATATACAATTCTCTATCAAAGATTATTTTTACTATACTTTCTAAGAGATTTGCTTTACCATTAGATATGAGATTTACTATACTATATTATAGAGTAGCATAATTGTCATCTATTTGATAGGCTTAGAAGTCAACTTTACTCTTATGTATTGGATATCTGCTGTATAAAGCTCTACTAAATATTGGCTTTATTATAATCTATTACAAAAACAGCTTTGCTATACTCTATTGGAAATCAGCTGTAACATACTCTATTAAATATTAACATTTTATATCAGCATGTGTCACGGTTTGGGCAGTGGTGAGGGCCACTGCTTTATTGTTTTCTCTAGTTCTGTTTTTGCTCTGTTTTTCTGTTCATGTTCTGGTTCTTTTATTTTGACATGTCTGTATGTTTTGTTCTGGGGTCACATGCTTTTGTTGCCATCTGTTTTCTGTTCATGTGTTGCTAGGCTCCGGCTCTCTGTTGCTTTGTCTCTGATGAGGGTCTGTATATATGTTCTGTTTTGTGTTACTCTCACTATGTGTCCATCACCTCATTTGACGCCTGATTTTACGCCACGTTGATTCCTGTTTTTGGTTATTCTGGTTCCTGTATACTGTAACCAGCCACGGTGCTTGGTTTTGTTTTCGTGTTTTTGTTAATAAAAGTGTACCTAGCATGGAACTCTGGTCTGCAGTCTGCTCCATGCCCCGAGGAAGCTCATGGTCGTTGGCTTGCGCCTCCGACCCTGACAGCGTGTCTATCCTCTATTCTCAAGCAAAGTCCTCACTTTGTCCTGAGTGGCACTTTATGAATATTTCTAAATAAATCAAATTATTTCCAATTTCTCCTCACTCACTCACTCACTGATGATGATGATAGAAAAACACTTTGTTAAGTGAACCGTTTTCGTTTGAAAATGATTTCCATATTTTGTCATTATGTTAGTGGAAGACACTAATTTGAGTGTTAACTGATCTCAACAGACCTTGAAAAACAGAGAGACTGGACCAAAATTATTTTCCCCCAGCCGCCACTGTGAGCTTAATCATTCTGAAAGAAATGGCCCAGGCAGTGGGGAAGATTCATTTTCATTTTGCCATTATCTGTATTCCATTAGCACGTTCATATATTTGTATTTACACATGAACTGAATGTATGAATGGGAGAGTACTGCGTTAGAGGCCATGCCGAGAGAGAATAAGGGCTGTATGTATTTGGGTGTTATTTGACCCTGCAGAACTCTTATCTTTGACTGACTGAAACAGTCACCTTTTAAACTCTGGCCTCAAACATGCTGAATATTTTACATCAGCTTTGGCCTCTACTTCACATCAGCTTTGACACACTGTAAGGCAATATCAGTCATTACTTTTAATCACTGAGTAATTATTTAACCGATTGTAGGGTTATGGTAACCCACTTTGACAAGTGGAAACAAATCCAGCCGGGTGAAGGAATCAACTGAACCCAGATTTAAGTAACTTGTAAAGACCTTCGGGCAAACTGGTGAATACAAGGGAGCATGAAGTAAAACTGAAGACTCAGTTTTGCTCTTGGATAAGCAATAAATGGAATTGTCATTAATAATCTACTAGTTTTTTCTAACATTTGGCAAGCATGATGGAATATACTGTTTTTCTGAGCCTACATTGCTACTGCATTTGTCAGTTACAAGGGAAACAGGCCATCACAAAACTCATCTATTTGGGCTGACCTGAGGCCTGCAATGACCGCAAACAGGCTAAATAGTCATATTAGCTTGATGTTTTAAAGTCATAGTTTCATAATTTGCTCCATAAGTGTTAAATATATTAATAAACTTTGCAATCATGTAATAATATTCACATTTGTGTGTGTGTGTGTGTGTGTGTGTGTGTGTGTGTGTGTGTGTGTGTGTACAAATCACTGCTCTAAATATAAATTACTGTGTAAAATTATGCTTAATAATGGCGCTAAGTTTAAAGTTATCTGTTTCCCAAAAAAAGGGTCTTTAATAAACACTAATAAAAGGAAGCTCACCATGAGACTTTATAAAGTAAAAAACCCCCAATCGTTTATTTCTTGCGGCAAGGGAACAAAATCACAACAGTTAGATCAAGTCTAACAGAGGAGTTTATATCTCGATCCTAAGGCAGTGATTACGTGACATCCTTGTTTGTGATTAATTGTCAAAGCAAATGCTGCAATCAGTCTAATGTCAAA